>OY776291.1:36949964-37231807 GCA_963675345.1 Trididemnum clinides
GTGTTTGGAGACTACTTCAATAATTGTTAAACTTTTACTTGTAAACATTCACCATGCATCTAATTTACAATATCTTTCTCATACAACTAGAAAAACAACATTGTATGCCTATTATAACACTGTTTTAAGTATCAAATTCTTAAGCCACCAACATAAAATTCATATTTTTCAAAATCAGCTAAGATTACTATCAACAAAAAATCTGATGCAAGCAGAAACATCAACATCACGTCAGCAAATCTTTAACCAATCACAATCGACACAGAACTTTAAAAATGGTTTACTATCAACCCCAGCATATCCATCTGTTCTTCAGTTTTTCTGTCAACAAACTTTCTGACCGCACATGGTTTTCACCCTAACTCTCTCTGTTCTCCTTAAAATTGCGTCTTCGTTTTCTTTTAAACACCATACCTCACTTAAATCACTACTGTTTACATCGTAAAACCGAAAAGATTTATCTTTAATTGTGCAAATCATAAAACATTCACCTCAAATTTACATTCATTTTTCATACAACTAGAAGCCAAAATTGTATCCTATCATCACACTGTTTTAAGATTTTTTTTCCGAAATTTAGCAACTTTTAAACTTATTAACACAAAATTTTACTACTTTTCAAAGTCTACTCAACTCACCTACATAGAAATAAGTCAAACTTTTCACATTATTTGTAGGACATTAGCATAAAATTCATAATTTTCACAGTCTACTTAGCTCATCTACATAGCAATAAGCACACTACTTTTGACATTATTCGTGGGACATTACAATAAAATTCAGGGTTTTCACAGTGTTCTTAGCTCACCTACATAGAAATAAGTCAAACTTTTCACATTATTTCAAGGACATTAGCATAAAATTTATGTTTTTTACAGTTTACCTAACTCACCTACATAGCAATAAGCATAACTTTTGACATTATTCGTGGGACATTACCATAAAATTCATGATTTTCACAGTTTACCTAGCTCACCTACATAGCAATAAGCACAACTTTTGACATTATTCGTGGGACATTTACCATAAAATTCGTAGTTTTCACAGTGTTCTTAGCTCATATACATAGAAATAAGTCAAACTTTTCACATTATTCGTAGGACATTACCATAAAAATTCGTAGTTTTCACAGTTTACCTAGCTCACCCTACATAGCAACAAACAAAACTTTTAACAATATTTTAAGGACATTAGCATAAAATTCATGATTTTTCACAGTTTATCTAGCTCACCTACATAACAATAAACACAACGTTTAACATTATTTGTAGGACATTAACGTAAAATTCATAGTTTTCACAGTTTACCTAGCTCACCTACGTAGAAATAATAGAAATTATTAATCCAATTCTTTGATTTTTCGTTGTTTGCTAAAAACCGCAAACAGAAAGCTTCAAAACAAAAACCTGACTGTGTGCTATCACCAATCTAAAACTCGTTGCTTTAACAAAAATTTCCAACTAAACCGTTAATTCGTAAGCATTTGAGCAAACGTACTAAGCATTGCGACCAGTCGTCTTAACTGATCAAAGACTTTTGTTTCGTACAATGAAACTCTTGCACTAAGTTTTTGATCTATTTTAAATCATTATTTGTAATTCACAACTTTCAACTCACAGCATATTATCTCCCGCATAGATAAATCAAGAATTTTACCTAAATCCTCGCAAAACTACATTAACTGATATCTATTATACACTTGTTATACGTAATCACTGCTACACACGTTTACAATTACAGATTAGACCAAGTTGATTCATTACAAAATCTCTTACTATCCATTATCAAGCAACTTCAATGCTGTTGTATTAAGTTTAATCCATTAGTTACAAAATGTAAAACCTGAACTTGTTGCTAAACGTTTTCTACTAGCTTTCTCAAATCTAATGCTTTGTTAGAACCGGACAAACTCTGATAGTATCATCCAACATAAACTTACAGTTGTCTTTCTAAGTGACCTCATTAGTAATTGCTGTGACCAACACACAAAAGTTTTGAATGTAATCTCGTGAAAGTCTTGACTAACTTTCTGACAAGCCACTTTCCTTCCTTAAAACAAATTTTCCTCACAATCAATTGTTTCAATGCTTTTAACACCTCAAAATCTCAACATGTGAAATATTCACCTTTATGTCTTCACCGAGTATTGACTCGCATAAAAAAATCATGACCCACTATTTCATTCAAGTTTTAATCAACAAACACCAAAACTCACCATTTGATAACTTCTAAACTCATTCATTTGCACAACAAATCTTTCAAACTTATTGTTTATTTTCAAGAAGCACAATTTCTGATATTGCTATAACAAGACTCTGACTAATCTCTTTTGACCTATCAAAATTATATAACCTCGTTCTGATCGATTCGTTTTCAGTTTATTGTTTTGCTCTTACTTATTTCATCATCTTGATATTGATTTTATTCAACAAAATATTTGCCTTTAATTGCTGTAAAATCTCTTTGCCTCTATCCAAGATTAAACTCGCACTATTTCAAAGTAAAGCTTTTCATGATTTACCGACAAGAAAAACTCAGACTAATCACTGTCAACAGACAGTACACTAACAAATTTGCATCGAATTATTTTAAAAATTACCCATTTAGGTAGAAATCTATAAAGTACGGTTTATTCTTTCCAATTAAAATTACTATTTGGAGCACTATTTCGTTGTGATTATGATGAAAAGCGTCGTTTTATATAAATTTCTTTACCAACATGCAACTTTAAAACTATTTTTCATTACATCCACCAAACTTCAAGTTTAAATTTCTAACATTGTTATATACATAATTGATATGCAAAATATCTAAGTTATATTCAACCATCATTTAACTTTCTCATCGAATTTACTTTTACCCTACACCTCATTGTGCAACAAAGATCAACAACAATTTAACTTCCCCTAATTTACACCAATGTCAATACACTTGAATTCATATCAAAATTTTATAAATCTAATATTCTTCGGTTGAAAATGTTTATGTAGTTGGACACTTTAAAATTTCTAATAACTTTTTTAGATACAGACTTACTCACTTGTTAAAATTGTCACCAAAAATTGAACACGTTGAGACAACAAAAGATTTTATCTGGAGCCCCCATAAAATATTTGAGATGAAGACCACTAAACTACATTGGGTGCGATCAATGTATTGTTTTCTGATTTAACACAACTCAGTTCAACGGTAAACGAGTGGACTAATATTTTTCAATCATCACACATTTTTGCATTATGTTCTGCATCACACAATACTTTTGTTGCTGTATGTTAAATCAAAAAAATCCTATCTTATAGTGTTTTCAAACTTAAATTTTCTTACCGCGCACTCACTTTATCATCTCTATACATAACTATAAATTGAATTTAACTCAAAAATTTTTAAAGTTTATGTATCAAGCCTAATATTTGACACTACATCAAATTGTTTTCTTAATTTATCACAACTCAGTTCAACGGTAAACGAGTAGTCTGATGTTTTTCAACCATCACGTATTTTTTGCACCATGTAATAAATCTAATATTTTGTGTTGCATACCAATTTAAATCAAAAAACCCTCTCTTACAGTGTAAAACATTTTCAAACACATTTTCACCTCTGTACATAACTGTAAATTGAATTTTTCTCAAAACTCTTAAAAGTTTATGTATCAAGCCTCATATTTGTAACTTTCGACACTACATATCACCAAAACAAAACAATTTTTTGATTACCTTACAAGTTATTTTATGTAACTAAAAGTCAAACTTATGACGATTGCAACCTTTTCTGAATTATCAAACGAACAAATATGGTGGTTGAAGCGTATTAGACCTGGGTTCAATTTCCTTGTCAAAGATTTTTAAATGATTGCAGCTTAGTGCTCAGTATGAATGATTTGTTTAGAGAAAGACTAGTTTCCTTCAAAAAGTGTGTTCTCCACTACAAATAGGTGATGGGTTCGGTGTACCAACTGCAAACTTGTAGAAGTAAATGAAACTAACATTGCCACTACACACAATTTCAAAAACCACCTGTTTCCAATCCACACCTAAATCATTTATTGCTTCTCATCTCCTTTTCGTTTGCCGATTTTCATTTGTTTGCAGTAGAGATTGGTATCTTTCCAGTCATTTTCTCTTGCATATTGTTGCATAACATCCTGGTTACATCAATTTTGTGTATTTAACAACTTCTTGGTTTACAATTCGTGGTCATTAATCTAAGAGTAATAACTTTACCTTGACAGATATTGTTCTTACAGCTGAGAAAGTAACTTTCACTAAAATTTTTGAGAACATATTACAAATTTGAGATGTGGAATAAGTTGGGGTTATGACATGATGTATGTTTGCTAAAAAGAGCTTAAAACTGTTGTTATTGCAAGTGACTTAATAAATAATAAACATCTACAATTTCAAACGTTTTACTTTTACAAAGACCTTTTTAAGAATTAAAATCTGTAAATGCGATGTAATAATTTCAAATAATCCACATAAGATACACAATGTGTCCAAAAAGTTGGTACCATTTAAAAATTTTATGTATTTTTTGTTACTTTGACAAAAATTCACTACGTTTCAAAAAAAAAAATTTATATATTTTCCATTGTTTTTCACAAAAAGTCACTACGTTTCAAAAAAGTTTATATATTTTCCATTATTTTTCACAAAAAGTTACTACCGTTCAAGTTTTTCAATTTTAAATTCTTAATGTAGAAATAAATTTCAATGTTATTTGCATCACTATCTATTGAGACAGTGTGATGAGTGTTTTTCTAAATTTATTGTCTAGATATTTAACATTTTTAATTTACAGCAATTTCTCATTTCTCGTGTATATAATTGATATATTGCAAAAATTAATGTATTATTTTGGAATATCAAACTCATTGGCTAATCGCCTCACTGAATTGTTTGGATCATTGCTGACATCTTTCTGCACATCATTGATCACATCTCCCATTTAGTTGGTCTTCCACTCCTGAGTTTGTCACACAGGCTACCAATCTCCAGTGACTTATTACTCCAAGCCTTCATTATGCAATGTTATTCCAAAATAATACATTAATTTTTGCAATATATCAATTATATACACGAGAAATGAGAAATTGCTGTAAATTAAAAATGTTAAATATCTAGACAATAAATTTAGAAAAACACTCATCACACTGTCTCAATAGATAGTAATGCAAATAACATTGAAATTTATTTCTACATTAAGAATTTAAAATTGAAAAACTTGAACGGTAGTAACTTTTTGTGAAAAATAATGGAAAATATATAAACTTTTTTGAAACGTAGTGACTTTTTATGAAAAACAATGGAAAATATATAAACTTTTTTGAAACGTAGTGACTTTTTGTGAAAAACAATGGAAAATATATAAATTTTTTTTTTTGAAACGTAGTGAATTTTTGTCAAAGTAACAAAAAATACATAAAATTTTTAAATGGTACCAACTTTTTGGACACATTGTGTATCTTATGTGGATTATTTGAAATTATTACATCGCATTTACAGATTTTAATTCTTAAAAAGGTCTTTGTAAAAGTAAAACGTTTGAAATTGTAGATGTTTATTATTTATTAAGTCACTTGCAATAACAACAGTTTTAAGCTCTTTTTAGCAAACATACATCATGTCATAACCCCAACTTATTCCACATCTCAAATTTGTAATATGTTCTCAAAAATTTTAGTGAAAGTTACTTTCTCAGCTGTAAGAACAATATCTGTCAAGGTAAAGTTATTACTCTTAGATTAATGACCACGAATTGTAAACCAAGAAGTTGTTAAATACACAAAATTGATGTAACCAGGATGTTATGCAACAATATGCAAGAGAAAATGACTGGAAAGATACCAATCTCTACTGCAAACAAATGAAAATCGGCAAACGAAAAGGAGATGAGAAGCAATAAATGATTTAGGTGTGGATTGGAAACAGGTGGTTTTTGAAATTGTGTGTAGTGGCAATGTTAGTTTCATTTACTTCTACAAGTTTGCAGTTGGTACACCGAACCCATCACCTATTTGTAGTGGAGAACACACTTTTTGAAGGAAACTAGTCTTTCTCTAAACAAATCATTCATACTGAGCACTAAGCTGCAATCATTTAAAAATCTTTGACAAGGAAATTGAACCCAGGTCTAATACGCTTCAACCACCATATTTGTTCGTTTGATAATTCAGAAAAGGTTGCAATCGTCATAAGTTTGACTTTTAGTTACATAAAATAACTTGTAAGGTAATCAAAAAATTGTTTTGTTTTGGTGATATGTAGTGTCGAAAGTTACAAATATGAGGCTTGATACATAAACTTTTAAGAGTTTTGAGAAAAATTCAATTTACAGTTATGTACAGAGGTGAAAATGTGTTTGAAAATGTTTTACACTGTAAGAGAGGGTTTTTTGATTTAAATTGGTATGCAACACAAAATATTAGATTTATTACATGGTGCAAAAAATACGTGATGGTTGAAAAACATCAGACTACTCGTTTACCGTTGAACTGAGTTGTGATAAATTAAGAAAACAATTTGATGTAGTGTCAAATATTAGGCTTGATACATAAACTTTAAAAATTTTTGAGTTAAATTCAATTTATAGTTATGTATAGAGATGATAAAGTGAGTGCGCGGTAAGAAAATTTAAGTTTGAAAACACTATAAGATAGGATTTTTTTGATTTAACATACAGCAACAAAAGTATTGTGTGATGCAGAACATAATGCAAAAATGTGTGATGATTGAAAAATATTAGTCCACTCGTTTACCGTTGAACTGAGTTGTGTTAAATCAGAAAACAATACATTGATCGCACCCAATGTAGTTTAGTGGTCTTCATCTCAAATATTTTATGGGGGCTCCAGATAAAATCTTTTGTTGTCTCAACGTGTTCAATTTTTGGTGACAATTTTAACAAGTGAGTAAGTCTGTATCTAAAAAAAGTTATTAGAAATTTTAAAGTGTCCAACTACATAAACATTTTCAACCGAAGAATATTAGATTTATAAAATTTTGATATGAATTCAAGTGTATTGACATTGGTGTAAATTAGGGGAAGTTAAATTGTTGTTGATCTTTGTTGCACAATGAGGTGTAGGGTAAAAGTAAATTCGATGAGAAAGTTAAATGATGGTTGAATATAACTTAGATATTTTGCATATCAATTATGTATAACAATGTTAGAAATTTAAACTTGAAGTTTGGTGGATGTAATGAAAAATAGTTTTAAAGTTGCATGTTGGTAAAGAAATTTATATAAAACGACGCTTTTCATCATAATCACAACGAAATAGTGCTCCAAATAGTAATTTTAATTGGAAAGAATAAACCGTACTTTATAGATTTCTACCTAAATGGGTAATTTTTAAAATAATTCGATGCAAATTTGTTAGTGTATGTCTGTTGACAGTGATTAGTCTGAGTTTTTCTTGTCGGTAAATCATGAAAAGCTTTACTTTGAAATAGTGCGAGTTTAATCTTGGATAGAGGCAAAGAGATTTTACAGCAATTAAAGGCAAATATTTTGTTGAATAAATCAATATCAAGATGATGAAATAAGTAAGAGCAAAACAATAAACTGAAAACGAATCGATCAGAACGAGGTTATATAATTTTGATAGGTCAAAAGATTAGTCAGAGTCTTGTATAGCAATATCAGAAATTGTGCTTCTTGAAAATAAACAATAAGTTTGAAAGATTTGTTGTGCAAATGAATGAGTTTAGAAGTTATCAAATGGTGAGTTTGGTGTTTGTTGATTAAAACTTGAATGAAATAGTGGGTCATGATTTTTTATGCGAGTCAATACTCGGTGAAGACATAAAGGTGAATATTTCACATGTTGAGATTTTGAGGTGTTAAAAGCATTGAAACAATTGATTGTGAGGAAAATTTGTTTTAAGGAAGGAAAGTGGCTTGTCAGAAAGTTAGTCAAGACTTTCACGAGATTACATTCAAAACTTTTGTGTGTTGGTCACAGCAATTACTAATGAGGTCACTTAGAAAGACAACTGTAAGTTTATGTTGGATGATACTATCAGAGTTTGTCCGGTTCTAACAAAGCATTAGATTTGAGAAAGCTAGTAGAAAACGTTTAGCAACAAGTTCAGGTTTTACATTTTGTAACTAATGGATTAAACTTAATACAACAGCATTGAAGTTGCTTGATAATGGATAGTAAGAGATTTTGTAATGAATCAACTTGGTCTAATCTGTAATTGTAAACGTGTGTAGCAGTGATTACGTATAACAAGTGTATAATAGATATCAGTTAATGTAGTTTTGCGAGGATTTAGGTAAAATTCTTGATTTATCTATGCGGGAGATAATATGCTGTGAGTTGAAAGTTGTGAATTACAAATAATGATTTAAAATAGATCAAAACTTAGTGCAAGAGTTTCATTGTACGAAACAAAAGTCTTTGATCAGTTAAGACGACTGGTCGCAATGCTTAGTACGTTTGCTCAAATGCTTACGAATTAACGGTTTAGTTGGAAATTTTTGTTAAAGCAACGAGTTTTAGATTGGTGATAGCACACAGTCAGGTTTTTGTTTTGAAGCTTTCTGTTTGCGGTTTTTAGCAAACAACGAAAAATCAAAGAATTGGATTAATAATTTCTATTATTTCTACGTAGGTGAGCTAGGTAAACTGTGAAAACTATGAATTTTACGTTAATGTCCTACAAATAATGTTAAACGTTGTGTTTATTGTTATGTAGGTGAGCTAGATAAACTGTGAAAATCATGAATTTTATGCTAATGTCCTTAAAATATTGTTAAAAGTTTTGTTTGTTGCTATGTAGGTGAGCTAGGTAAACTGTGAAAACTACGAATTTTATGGTAATGTCCTACGAATAATGTGAAAAGTTTGACTTATTTCTATGTATATGAGCTAAGAACACTGTGAAAACTACGAATTTTATGGTAATGTCCCACGAATAATGTCAAAAGTTGTGCTTATTGCTATGTAGGTGAGCTAGGTAAACTGTGAAAATCATGAATTTTATGGTAATGTCCCACGAATAATGTCAAAAGTTATGCTTATTGCTATGTAGGTGAGTTAGGTAAACTGTAAAAAACATAAATTTTATGCTAATGTCCTTGAAATAATGTGAAAAGTTTGACTTATTTCTATGTAGGTGAGCTAAGAACACTGTGAAAACCCTGAATTTTATTGTAATGTCCCACGAATAATGTCAAAAGTTGTGCTTATTGCTATGTAGATGAGCTAAGTAGACTGTGAAAATTATGAATTTTATGCTAATGTCCTACAAATAATGTGAAAAGTTTGACTTATTTCTATGTAGGTGAGTTGAGTAGACTTTGAAAAGTAGTAAAATTTTGTGTTAATAAGTTTAAAAGTTGCTAAATTTCGGAAAAAATCTTAAAACAGTGTGATGATAGGATACAATTTTGGCTTCTAGTTGTATGAAAAATGAATGTAAATTTGAGGTGAATGTTTTATGATTTGCACAATTAAAGATAAATCTTTTCGGTTTTACGATGTAAACAGTAGTGATTTAAGTGAGGTATGGTGTTTAAAAGAAAACGAAGACGCAATTTTAAGGAGAACAGAGAGAGTTAGGGTGAAAACCATGTGCGGTCAGAAAGTTGTTGACAGAAAAACTGAAGAACAGATGGATATGCTGGGGTTGATAGTAAACCATTTTTAAAGTTCTGTGTCGATTGTGATTGGTTAAAGATTTGCTGACGTGATGTTGATGTTTCTGCTTGCATCAGATTTTTTGTTGATAGTAATCTTAGCTGATTTTGAAAAATATGAATTTTATGTTGGTGGCTTAAGAATTTGATACTTAAAACAGTGTTATAATAGGATACAATGTTGTTTTCTAGTTGTATGAAAAGATATTGTAAATTAGATGCATGGTGAATGTTTACAAGTAAAAGTTTAACAATTATTGAAGTAGTCTCCAAACACAGCAAAGGTTCAATCTTCTTGGTTTAATAATATTTAGTAGTGATTAAAACTGCTGAATTTGAACAAGCTTCTTTGTTGTGATCTTTTCAAAATGTTTCCACTGCTGTACTTCAACTACCTCACTGTCATATGTGAAGCAAATCTACATTTCACTCAAAGTTCTGGTCAATGTACTGAAGTTTTCTTCCAAGAAAGCGTGAAACTAACATAAAAATGTAACTACCTCACTGTCATATGTGAAGCAAATCTACATTTCACTCAAAGGTCTGGTCAAGCTACTGAAATTTTAATCTAAAAGTGTAAAAGTAACGATAAAGATTTATTTGAAATTGTTTCTTCCACCGCACTCTTCTGGAAGCAACGTCGCTGCCTGTGATTTTCCCCAGCAAACCTGATAATCTAGAAAACTGTTGGCTATTTTCCCCTAAAACTAACGACTAGTTGTAATAAAGGTAAATGTTTTGATTGAAATACCTGTATGATCTAGAAAAACTGTATATTATCTTCTTCTGTAAGCCTACAATGAGTGATGAACGAGCAGATTTTTCTCCTTCAACATCTGTCTTTCGTTATACTGGTAGCTACATCTATGCTCCCCAACATTGTATCTGTGGTTAGTAATGAAATCTATACTCTTCCAAGTTTTATCTGCGGTTAGTAATGAAATCTATACTCTTCCAAGATTTATCTGCGGCTAGTAATGAAATCTATACTCTTCCAAGATTTATCTGTGGCTAGTAATGAAATCAATACTCGTCCAAGATTTATCTGCGGCTAGTAATGAAATCAATACTCGTCCAAGATTGTGTCTGACCCTAGTTTTGAAATCTATGCTCCCCAACATCGTATCTGCGGCTAGTTCTAAACTGTTGGTTGAAAATTATTTTCTTATGTACGTTTTCAGCTAGTGATAGACACGTAAAATTTTCCATCAAACATCTGTCTTTTATGACAGTGGTAATTACATCAATATTCCTCCGAGATTGCATAATATTTTCTTATGTATGTTTTTTGGCCAGTGATAGACACATGAAATTCCCCCTTAAACATCTGTCTTTCATGACACCAACAACTACGTCTATATTCCTCCAAGATTGTATTGTAATAAGACTGAATCCATTGCCTACATACTGAAATAGATGTAAATTAATTCCAACCAACTGCAGAAATATCACGAGTAAAGGGAAATACCTCCAATAAACACATCTAGAAGAGTAAAGAAACAACATTCTAGGGAATCAAAAGGAGAAATCGATTAGAGTTTTTATAAACAATTTCACGAAGTAACCGATTACACGCGATTGACGCTTACGCTCGAAAGGAAGTTGTTGATAATTTATTATCAAAGCCTTCAGTCACGATCTAAAAGTTAGTATTTCCGCTTTACAATAGCTGTGTTTACAATAAGGCAAAAGATCGTTAACGAGTTGAAAACCAAAGTGAAATTAATTGGAGAACTTTTGAAGTGGGGGTATTTTGAAGCGAGGGTACAACCAATTAGGACATTTTCAAATCATTTCCAAAAGAAATAAAACCATTTCCAAAAACAAGTAACATTTTCAAAGCATTCCTAAAAAGAACTCAAACAAATAAAACCATTCCTAAAAACAAATATACCTAATCATTCCTAAATACAAGAAACAGCATTTTCAAAAACAAATCAAACAAATAAAATCATTTCCAAAAACAAATATAATCATTCCTAAAACAAGAACATTTTCAAAGCATTCCTAAAAAGAACTCAAACAAATAAAACCATTCCTAAAAACAAATATATTTGTTTAAGTTGTATTACCATTTGTTTTCAAGTTGTCTTGACGTTTGTTTTCAAATTGTTACAAGTTGTTACACGTTGTATTTACAAGCTGTTACAATGTACTTCAAGTTCATGTATCACCACGTTCGGAAATGACGTAGCCGCACGTTCGGAAATGATGTATCACCACGTTCGGAAGTCACGTTCGGAAATGACGTAATCCACCACAATTCCACCACAAAAAAGGGGTTAAAAGTGTCGTTATATACTACTCACGTTATTCAATCTGTGCGATATTTTAATACAGAGACCTACATCTTTATATCTGCCGAACCATTTTTTGAAAACTGAAACAAATCACTGTTAGATTCGTTAGACATATAGCCTACCAAAAGTTATTCCCTATTCAGTTAATGCAGCTACAGACAATTCAAGCGCTTACAAGCTGTATAGTAAATACCTTTCCAAAGTTAAACACGTGAAAAAGCACTGTCATTGTGGCAGAACAATTCTCTCCTTTTAAAAAACACAAAAAAGAGGGCTAACAAGTGAAAATCACGTGACCATCCAACGCGGCCAAAGCATCATTAAAAGAAACTCAAAACAAGAAAATAAAAAAACAAAAGTAATAAGCGAAACAAAACATTGCATCTGGTCGGCTAACACGACTAAACAATCCAGCATCAATCCAAACTAAAGCAAAGAAAACGTCTTTTCTCACGTTTGTTCTTCCCAAGTTATGTATTTTTAGTGTAGCGGTTGATTATTACGTCACCGCTACGTGTATATAAATCGCCCGCAATGCCTTTTTCTGGGCATTCAGTATTCGGTCATTCAATCAGTTGTTCGATATTATTCGATGTTTATCAATCAAGTTTGAATAAACCAGTCGAATTTTCCTGCAAGTATAGTGATCGGCGATAGGTGAAAGTCTAGTCTCGTGTAGGCGAGGTGTGTTTCAATAGACAACCAACCCTATCTTACCATCAGCCACCAAGCCGCTACAGTGGTGACCCCGACAAAGAACAAGAAAACCAGCATCATAATACCAAATCTATCAAGTCAACGAACTCAATTTTACAAGACAACAAAGACGGTACCGTACATTATTTTTATTTTGCATCTATTTTCCCCTTTCTAGTAGCTAAGACAAGCCATTCGAGTAAATAAGAAACAGAACCGCATCGCTTCATTATCTAGCATTATTCGCGCCATCTTTGTTGATCATATAAGCGTGACTCTATCACTTGCTCCTCTGAGCGAAATACGTAATAGTCAAAGAGACAACATCATAATTGTGGTTCTAAGACTCGCACAACTCCAACCAATTACAAGCAAGCTCTTTGTTTTGGTTCCTTAAATGCGTCTCACGAACGATTTACAGTTGCTTTTATCGAAAATTGCAAAGAAACTGTTACAATTAATGGCTTGTAAATAGTTATGTTACCAACATTATTTAACGTTTGTTTAAGCTTAATTTTACTGCTTAGCATTGTCGTAATAACCGTTCTGTAAGTTTGTGAACTACGTAGCCCAGCCCGCCGACGGTTACTCCACACTAATTCACCACGCCACCGCCACTCGAATGCTCAGCCTCCTGTCGCAGTACACCATGAGGGCAACCCCATAACTTCAATCCCGCCGACCAGTACCCCCATCCCCGCTCAACATCCCATTTCCACATCCCTTTACTTTGGCACACGGCAAGGTAGCTTTGGCACACTCTCAGCACACATGGCCCCCCAAATTGACCATGAGCCGTCAACCGCCTTGCTCCTGTCGCACAGGTTGCCAGAGTTTTGGCCGTTTAATGTCTCAGGGTATTTTTGCACGATTGAAATGATCTTCAGCCATAGTGGGATTACCGAAGAAGCCCCCAAATACTCTGCCCTCATTCAAGCCTTAAGCAAGCACGAACAAACGCTTACCAAAGTAGCTGATATCCTGCAAAACTTGAACCAGGACGAACCATACACTCAACTAAAAACATCACTCCTCGAGCGCCTTTGTAACAAAATTGACGATTCGCCCTATACTATCTTACAACAATGCAATAAAGAGAGCGACACTATAACCGAATTCCTTATTCGTATCAAAGCTGCCCTTAGGACATACTATGATTCACACTCCCCCATTCTCACCGACTTAATACGCCACTACCTCTTGGAGGCTATCGATTCCCAGATAAGGATCAACCTTTATCACTACAAATCAGCTGGTCTTGAGAAACTGGCTCAGCACGCTGACCGCCTCATCGCTCGCTTGAAACAGAACCATTGGTCACAGCCCACTCCTTATCCAAGGAATGAACCGTCTTCTAACCAAAGTCTCATAAACGAGGTCCTAGAATCATGCTTGGATTCACTGCAAAGGATGGTCAGTGAGCTTTCACAAAGTAAAAACCACTCCATAGCTAAGCCTCTCCATGCTACACAAGTCCCGTCCCCCGATTTCCAACACCACAATCGACCTTTCAATCGGAATTCGTCTCCCCAATTACGTCGACGTGATCAACCACGGCCGCTTTGGTGACCGCGCACGGAAATGTGAAGAACCCCCCTGCCCCTGAGAAACCGCTTCCCCTGCACCTTCGCATTTGCACAACATTTTCTCTCCCTCTACCCAATCTCCCAACCACAGCTTATTTTTCATCATTGACAAAGTTTCCAAGGCTCGCTTTCTGATCGATACCGGCGCCGCCACTTCCATTTTTCCTTTGGCATGGGTGGATCATCATCGTCTGCAACCAGCCACAACATACTCCCTCCAAGCACCTGGTAAAGGCCTTCTCCCAGTTATCGGCTGCTGACACACCTCAGTTGACTTCGGTTTCGCTCGCCTGTTCAGCCACGATTTCCATGTCTGCGACATTAAATTTGGCATCCTAAGCACGGACTTCTTATCGCGTCACAAACTGATTGTCGATGTCACCCATCGACAGCTGATTGAGTCCATAGAGGTAAAGAGATGCTCCCCCTCTTCCGAGTTAGAACCAGATCCTAGCTTCGGGATCCAAACCAACGACAAGACGAATCCAAAAATTTTGAACTCATTCCAGAAAACCTTTTTAGAGGTCTTTGACCCTTGCCGCCGCAATAGAGAAGCTAAGCATTCAGTCGTGGCCTCAGTACAAACATCCACTGAAGAGCCGGTATTTGCCAGAACACGTTGTCTCAGCCCCGAAAAGTTTAGAGCCTTGCGAAACGAGTTAAAACGCCTTTGTGATCAGGGTATTCTCGAAAATAGCCACAGCGCCTGGACATCCCCAATCGCAATGATTCGTAAAAAGTCAGGAGTAGTATATAACTGCATTTTTAACCCGGATTTTGCGGTGGAATTGCGGTGGAGTACGTCATTTCCGAACGTGATTTCCGAACGTGTTGATACATGAACTTGAAGTACGTTGCAACAGCTTGTAAATACAACGTGTAACAACTTGTAAAGAACAACTTAAACAAATGTCAATACAACTTGAAAAGAAATGTAAATACAACTTGAAAAGAAATGTTTATAGCAGCTTGTAAATACATGTAAATAGAACTTGAAATTGATTTGTTGTACCCTCACTTGAGAATACCCCCACTTCAAAAGTTTTCCAATTGATTTCACTTTTCAACTCGTTTACGATTTTTTGTCTTATTGTAAGCACAACTGCTGTAAAACGGAAACATTCACTTTAGGTCGTGACTGAAGGCTTTGATACTAAATCATAACTACTTCCTTTTGAAGCATAAGCATTAATCGCGCATAATCATTCACATCTTGAAATTGTTTATAAAACCTCTGATCGATTTCTCCTTTTGATTCCCTAGAATGTTGTTTCTTTACTCTTCTAGATGTGTTTATTGGGGGGTATTTTCCTTTACTTGTTATATTTCTGCAGTTGGTTGGAATTAATTTACATCTATTTCAGTAGAACTAAGTAGGTAATGGATTCAGTCTTTCTTCAGTCTTTTTGTCAATAATTTTCTGACCACACATGGCTCTCATCATAGCTCTCTCCACTCTCTTTAAAATTGCGTTTTCATTTTCTTTTAAACATCATACCTCACTTAAATCACTACTGTTTACATCGTAAAACTGAAAAGATTTATCTTTAATTGTGTGCAAATCATAAAACATTCACCTCAAATTTACATTCATTTTTCATACAACTAGAAACCAAAATTGTATCCTATCATCACACTGTTTAAAGATTTTTTTCCGAAATTTAGCAACTTTGAACTTATTAACACGAAATTTTTACTACTTTTCAAAGTTTCCTCAACTCACTTACATAGAAATAAGCACAACTTTTGACATTATTCATAGGACATTAACATAAAATTCATAGTTTTACAGTTTCCTCAACTCATCTACATAGAAATAAGCACAGCTTTTGACATTATTCGTAGGACATTAACATAAAATTCATAGTTTTACAGTTTCCTCAACTCATCCACATAGAAATAAGCACAACTTTTAACAATATTCCAAGGACATTAACGCAAAATTCATGGTTTTCAACATTTACGTTTATTACAACTAGTCGTTAGTTTTAGAGGAAAATAACCAACAGTTTTCTAGATTATCAGGTTTGCTGGGGAAAATCACAGGCAGCGACGTTGCTTCCAGAAGAGTGCGGTGGAAGAAACAATATTAAATTTGACACAATTTCAAACTTTTATCGTTACTTTTACACTTTTTAGATTAAAATTTCAGTAGATTGACCAGACCTTTGAGTGAAATGTAGATTTGCTTCACATATGACAGTGAGGTAGTTACATTTTTATGTTAGTTTCACACTTTCTTGGAAGAAGATTTCAATAGATTGACCAGAACTTTGAGTGAAATGTAGATTTGCTTCACATATGACAGTTAGATAGTTAAATTTTTATGTTAGTTTCACACTTTCTTGGAAGAAGATTTCAATAGATTGACCAGACCTTTGAGTGAAATGTAGAATTACTTCTCATATGTCAGCGAGTTAGTGAAATTTTTAGTACAGCGGTGGAAACATTTTGAAAAGAAAAGGTCAGAACAGTGAATTTTGTTTCAATTCAGCATCACTACTAAATATTATTGAACCAAGAAGATTGAACTTTTATCGTGTTTGGAGACTACTTCAAACTTTTACTTGTAAACATTCACCATGCATCTAATTTACAATATCTTTTCATGCAACTAGAAAACAATTATAACGCTGGTTTGAGTAAAAACTATCAAACTCTTAAGCCACCAACATTAAATTTTTCAAAATCAGCTAAGATTACTATCAACAAAAATCTGACACAAGCGGAAACATCAACATCACGTCAGCAAACCTTTAACCAATCACAATCGATGTAGAACTTCAAAAATGGTTTACTATCAACAAAAATCTGACGCCAGCGGAAGCATAGACCGTACGGAGGTGATTATGTCTTTAAAGTTATAAACATTCTTACCTCTTATTTGACCAATCACGAACCAGCGGATGTTTTGATTTGCACTACATCACAAGTTTTCATTGCACAATTGTTGGAAAGAACAAGACAGGTCTAGGCAAGAATAGCGATTTTTCTTCATTCTTTGTTAACATTTCTCTATAAAAGTCGTATGGTTTGCAAAAAATTAGAAGAAGAACAATGGAAAGCTGCGACGAGACACACACACACTTCAATTGATGACGACTATGAAGAGAGAGCAGAAAACATTACAATGAATCACCCCCACTCCTCATGCTACGACGGGTTGATGAAGCAATCGAAGTTGTTGGGGCGTGCAAGAAAGTTGTTTCTTGTTTTTAGGAATGGTTTCATTTGTTTGAGTTCTTTTTAGGAATGCTTTGAAAATGTTGTTGTTTTTTGGAAATGGTTTTATTTCTTTTTGGAAAGGATGTTATTTTTGAAAATGTCCTAATTGGTTGTACCCTCGCTTGAGAATACCCCCACTTCAAAAGTTTTCCAATTGATTTCACTTTTCAACTCGTTTACAATTTTTTGTGTTATTCTAAACACAACTGCTGTAAAACGGAAACATTCACTTTAGGTCGTGACTGAAGGCTTTGATACTAAATCATAACTACTTCCTTTCGAAGCGTAAGCATTAATCGTGCATAATCATTCACATCTTGAAATTGTTTATAAAACCTCTGATCGATTTCTCCTTTTGATTCCCTAGAATGTTGTTTCTTTACTCTTCTAGATGTGTTTATTGGAGGTATTTCCCTTTACTCGTGATATTTCTGCAGTTGGTTGGAATTAATTTACATCTATTTCAGTATGTAGGCAATGGATTCAGTCTTTTTGTCAATAATTTTCTGACCACACATGGCTCTCATCATAGCTCTCTCCGCTCTCCATAAAATTGCGTCTTCGTTTTCTTTTAAACACCATACCTCGCTTAAAGCACTACTGTTTACATCGTAAAACTGAAAAGATTTAGTTTTAATTGCGCAAATCATAAAACATTCACCTCAAATTTACATTCATTTTTCATACAACTAGAAACCAAAATTGTATCCTATCATCACACTGTTTAAAGATTTTTTTCCGAAATTTAGCAACTTTTAAACTTATTAACACGAAATTTTTCTAGCTTTCAAAGTTTCCTCAACTCACCTACATAGAAATAAGCACAGCTTTTAACAATATTTCAAGGACATTAACACAAAATTCATAGTTTTACAGTTTCCTCAACTCATCTACATAAAAATAAGCACAACTTTTAACATTATTCGTGAGACATTACCATAAAATTCAGGGTTTTCAACATTTACGTTTATTACAACTAGTCGTTAGTTTTAGAGGAAAATAACCAACAGTTTTCTAGATTATCAGGTTTGTTGGGGAAAAATCACAGGCAGTGACGTTGTGAGTTTGGTGAAAGAAACACTATCAAATTTGACACAATTTCAATCAAAAACTTGTACTGCTAGCCGTTAGTTTTGCACTATTCGGATTAAAATTTCAGTAGATTGACCAGACCTTTGAGTGAAATGTAGAATTACTTTACATATGACAGTGAAGTAGTTACATTTTTATGTTAGTTTCACACTTTCTTGGAAGAAAACTTCAGTAGATTGACCAGATCTTTGAGTGAAATGTGGAGTTGCTTCACATATGACAGTGAGGTAGTTGAAGTACAGTGGTGGAAACATTTTGAAAAGATCACAACAAAGAAGCTTGTTCAAATTCAGCAGTTTTAATCACTACTAAATATTATTAAACCAAGAAGATTGAACCTTTGCTGTGTTTGGAGACTACTTCAGCAATTGTAAAATTTTACTTGTAAACATTCACCATGCATCTAATTTACAATACCTTTTATACAACTAGAAAACAAAAATTGTATCCTACTATAACACTGTTTTTAGTAAAAACTATCAAATTTCTCCACCAACATAAAATTCATATTTTTCGAAAACAGCTAAGATTACTATCAACAAAATCTGATGCAAGCGGAAACATCAACATCACGTCAGCAAATCTTTAACCAATCACAATCGATGTAGAACTTTAAAAATGGTTTACTATCAACAAAAATCTGATGCCAGCGGAAGCATAGACCGTACGGAGATGATTATGTCTTTAAAAATCACTAGCTTCTTACCTCTTATTCGACCAATCACAAACCAGCGGATGTTTTTATATGTACTACATCACAAGTTTTCATTGCACAATTGTTGGAAAGAACAAGGCAGGTCTAGGCAAGAATAGCGATTTTTCTTCTTTCTTTGTTAACATTTCTCTATAAAAGTCGTATGGTTTGCAAAAAAATTAGAAGAAGAACAATGGAAAGCTGCGACGAGACACACACTTCAATTGATGACGACTATGAAGAGAGAGCAAAAAATGTCGACGTTACAACGACTTATCCCCACTCCTCATGCTACAAAGGGTTGATGGAACAAACAGAGTTGTTGAGACGTGCAAGAAAACATCAAGAAGAAGCAAGAAAAATACGAAAAATCTTCCTCGACATTGACAAAGAAGGGAAATCAATACCCGCAGACGGTGAGATGCTGAGAAAAGGCGTGCTGACTGTCTCAAGAGGAAAAGCTCTCTTTTCAATCGATCAGCTTATTCAAGTGTGTATACATATGTTTGAGGGTCTACCGTTTGTCGCGTTCAAAGGCCCAGCAGATGCCCGTCCTTATGTGGTGGTGATTTTCTCAGCTGACTGTCAATACGATGATATCTGTGAAGTGAAAACAAGATTGGAAATTTTCAAAAAAGAAGCAGCTGTAGAAAACTTTCTTATCAGATTTAAAGTGGAATCTATCTTTTCACCCGAGAAATATTTTCAACATCTACAAGATCGATCATCCGGATTCATCGTTAGAAACAAAAACTGTGGTATCAGCAAGGAGCTAGCCGCTCTTGTGAAAAACTTGAAAGAGGTGAAACACACAGCCGGAAAGAAAAAACATGTCCTACGAATAATGTCAAAAGTTGTGCTTATTTCTATGTAAGTGAGTTGAGGAAACTTTGAAAAGTAGTAAAAATTTCGTGTTAATAAGTTCAAAGTTGCTAAATTTCGGAAAAAAATCTTTAAACAGTGTGATGATAGGATACAATTTTGGTTTCTAGTTGTATGAAAAATGAATGTAAATTTGAGGTGAATGTTTTATGATTTGCACACAATTAAAGATAAATCTTTTCAGTTTTACGATGTAAACAGTAGTGATTTAAGTGAGGTATGATGTTTAAAAGAAAATGAAAACGCAATTTTAAAGAGAGTGGAGAGAGCTATGATGAGAGCCATGTGTGGTCAGAAAATTATTGACAAAAAGACTGAAGAAAGACTGAATCCATTACCTACTTAGTTCTACTGAAATAGATGTAAATTAATTCCAACCAACTGCAGAAATATAACAAGTAAAGGAAAATACCCCCCAATAAACACATCTAGAAGAGTAAAGAAACAACATTCTAGGGAATCACAAGGAGAAATCGATCAGAGGTTTTATAAACAATTTCAAGATGTGAATGATTATGCGCGATTAATGCTTATGCTTCAAAAGGAAGTAGTTATGATTTAGTATCAAAGCCTTCAGTCACGACCTAAAGTGAATGTTTCCGTTTTACAGCAGTTGTGCTTACAATAAGACAAAAAATCGTAAACGAGTTGAAAAGTGAAATCAATTGGAAAACTTTTGAAGTGGGGGTATTCTCAAGTGAGGGTACAACAAATCAATTTCAAGTTCTATTTACATGTATTTACAAGCTGCTATAAACATTTCTTTTCAAGTTGTATTTACATTTCTTTTCAAGTTGTATTGACATTTGTTTAAGTTGTTCTTTACAAGTTGTTACACGTTGTATTTACAAGCTGTTGCAACGTACTTCAAGTTCATTTATCAACACGTTCGGAAATCACGTTCGGAAATGACGTACTCCACCACAATTCCACCGCAAAATCCGGGTTAAAAATGCAGTTATATATTACTGTCAGGAACGTGGAGACTTTGCGCCGACTTTACAAATTTGAACAAAATACTTCAAACAGGAAAGTATGCCCTACCTTATATCAGTGACTTTACTGCGTTAGCCGACGCGATGGCGTGGTGGTTAGAGCGTCTGCTTTGCAGTCAGTAGACCTGGGGTTCATTCCTCTTGTCGAGTCATACCAAAAGACTTTTAAAAATGGCATCCGCAGCTTCTCTGCTTGGCGCTCGGCTTTTAGTGGAAGTTGTGGAGAACAAGCCGGCAAGTTCGCTTGTTGTGTCCTTGGGCAAGGCACTTAACGGGACGCCCCACCTTTATGTGAAAGACAGATGGCCCATAAACCTCAAAAAAGGCAACTCCCAAGGGAGTACGGACTTCCCGTCCAAAGTATAGCGATACAATTTGCTTTCTCGTGAATGGAGGATAAATATGGCAAATAAAACAAAACAAAAAGCACATGGGTGCTCCATCTTTTCAAGCATTGATATTTCTGATGTTTACTACAACATACCGATCAAGCCTGAAGACAAACACAAACTTACCATCACAACCCCCGTGGGCAACTATTTCTACAACTACCTATCTATGGGCTTGGCTACCAGCTCCACTTATTTTTAGCAGCTAATGAATGAGGCATTGGCGGGGATCCCCCGAGTATTCTGCTACCTAGATGACGCAATAGTGATGTCCCGCAATCCTACTGATTATGAGAGGACCTTGAATCAAGTGTTTACTCGATTGAATGACCACGGCCTGATGGTCAACCAAGATAAGTGTGTTTTCGGCGTTATCAGTTTATCGTTTTTTGGTTTTAAGGTATTTGAACAGGGATTTTCTCCCTTGCCCACAAAAGTTTCAGCTATAAATGACTTCCCTCTGCCCCCACCAAGCGCCAATTAAAATCATATCTCGGCATGTATCTATACTACAGCAAGTTTGTACCCAACTACGCCAAGTTTCTCCAACCCCTTCATCTTTTTTCTTGGACGTCCTTTTGCTTGGACCTTTTGCTTTTGCTTGACATAATCAACCTTTTGCTTGGACGGAGGATCTCAAATCCCTCTTCAATAAAAGTAAAACTGCCCTCGCAGAATCAACTCTTTTGGCTTTTCCTGATCCCCTTACAACCACAGAACTTATTGTTGATGCCTCTGGTATTTGCATTGGTGCCACCTTGCAACAAGTAAACAATGGCTTGAGTCAACCCCTAGCGTTTTGGTCGAAAAGCTTGACAGAATCACAAAAATCATGGTCCGCTTTTGAACGAGAATTGTACGCTTGCTACGCATCCATCAAGCACTTCCAGTACCTACTAGATGCAAGAGAATTTATCTTGAAAACAGATCACCGCCCTATTGTTGACAAGTTTCGCAGCAATACTTTAGCCACATCTCCACGCTAGCAACGATACTTTGATTACATTGCACAAATGACCAACAAAGTACAACATGTGGCGGGAGTCTCCAACGTCGTCGATGCTTTGTCCCATCCACTTGAACACACTGAGTCTGACATCAATGCCATTTTACCTGAAGAACCCAGCCTAGATTACCTGCGCATCGCTATCTCCCAAAGAGGAGACCCCGAGATCGAACGCTTATGCCAGGGTGAACCAATTGCCGCCCCCTCATTAAAAGTAACCCCAGTACTCCTTGCTGATCACGGTATTAGCCTGTTGTGCGATACAAGTCACGGTTGCCTGCGCCCCATTATTCCTTCTAACATGCACTTCGACGTGTTCCGCTTGTACCATTCTTGGTCACACCCTGGCGCCAACACTGGTATTAAACTCATTAGTCACCGTTTTGTCTGGCATGGGATGAAACGAGACATACGCCAGTGGACAAGAGAATGTCAAGCTTGCGCACGCAGTAAAATCCAACGGCACAACATTGCCCCTCTCGTCAACGTCACCTCACCACCCAGTGGTCGCTTCACCAACGTGTATGTAGACATAACAGGACCTCTGGGCAACAGCAAGGGTTACAACTATCTTCTCGTAATAATTGACAAGTTCACCCGTTTTATGAACGCTGTTCCTCTTCCAAACATTTCAGCTGAGGAGTGTGTCGACGCATTCATAAGGCACTGGGTCATGTTGTTTGGTACCCCCGAGCACATATTTACTGACCGCGGCACGCAATTCGCCTCATCCCTCTGGCTAAGTATGTGTAATTATCTGGGGGCACAACAACACCACGCCACAGCTTACCACCCTCAAGCCCAGGGTCAAACCAAACGTCTTAACAGAACCTTGAAAAACAGCTTAAGATGCCAAGATAATGCCAATGAGTGGTATGACAACCTGCCGTGGGCACTGATGGCTCTGCGCAACAGCCCAAAAGAAGACCTTGGCAATTTTTCCCCCACTAATTTTGTGTTTGGTCACCCCATACGACTTCCCGGGGAATTCTTCGACGTCAGTAACCACGACGGCTCTGAACCCTATTCTGATGCTTTTGTCAGCAAGTCTGGACATTATGTCGCACCCTTACGTTTCATGCCACCCCGCCAAGCTGATAGAGCCTCCCACCTGGGCAAAAATTTGTTTTCACCCGCTACAACCCACGTTTATGTACGAGTGGACTCTCATCGTTCTCCCTTGCAACCTGTGTATCAAGGTCCCTACAAAGTGCTCGCTAAATTTTCCAAGTATTTTAAACTCGACATGCGGCATGGCATAAACAACGTTTCTATCGATCGCATCAAAATGGCTCACATCCCCAGTATTTCCTCCCCCATCGTTAAAACAACCAGAGGTAGAGTCGTACGTCCCCCCGCAAAGCTTAACGACTACTGTTTGTAATGTGTTTGTATTTTGTTTTGATTTTGGTGTGCACTGTACATATCGTTCGTGTCGTACCACTGCTAGCAGAAAACAGATGTCACTGGACGCAGCATCAGCCTCCTGCCGTGCGATGGTTTTCACGGGTGGTTCCGTCGCAGCGCGCACGGTGGAGCTGCGCCGGGGATTCTGTCGACAATGCAACTGATGTAGCCCTAATCTCGCATGTTTTACCCCCATCTTGGCGACTCAATTCATCAATGCGCTGTGCGAAGGACTGTAGCGGTTGATTATTACGTCACCGCTACGTGTATATAAATCGCCCGCAATGTCTTTTTCTGGGCATTCAGTATTCGGTCATTCAATCAGTTGTTCGATATTATTCGATGTTTATCAATCAAGTTTGAATAAACCAGTCGAATTTTCCTGCAAGTATAGTGATCGGCGATAGGTGAAAGTCTAGTCTCGTGTAGGCGAGGTGTGTTTCGATAGACAACCAACCCTATCTTACCATCAGCCACCAAGCCGCTACATTGGAAAAGATCGTTAAATTTCCTATCTTCCTCAAGATGTGCAGTGAAGATCATCGGTTGCTTTCGTATAACGAAATGACATTAAAATAGGGCAAAATATTAGTGCCTCTCAAAAAACTTGAAACCATGAGTAACTTAAAGACAACTGCATATAGTCAAAAGTAAATCACCAGATTGGAATATGGGATAGGGTTTCTTGTTTTAGCCAAATGTAAGGAATGCATGCTTAAAAGTTTATGAGAGAAATTTTTGTAGAGGTTTTGAAAAGTGATCGAAACAATTTATAACAATGCCTATGTAGCGTGTCGTACCTCGCACGTCATCGAGCTCCCACGCCAAACGCCTTCTGTCGTTTTTTATATTTTTTTTGTTAGTTTGCTTTCGGCGGCTCAGCACCTTGCTCCTGCCAATGTGTGTGTGTGATTCTAGTTGTTTATGGTACAAGCTGTGCTCGCTATTTTGCAATTTCGTGCGTCCCTAATTTGACGTCCAGCCAGTGCACCCATGCTGTTATATCCGACAATTTTACTATAACCTTGCTTATTTTAACTGACGAAGTAATCTACGGTCAGGTTTGTAGCCGCTCAGCTATCTCCGTTTGAAAAAAATTGTGCGCCTATAGCTCACACGCGTGGCAATGTAATCTAACAATTTAGCCGTGGATTGATATCTGTTATATCATTTATGATGTTCGGTTTAACCAATAGTCCCTGTAGTAGGCGACTGGGATAACTGTCCGCGCTGGCTTATTCGAGCGAGATCCCTTACATAGGCTGAGTGAATACAGCAGCGTGTAGTTTAAAGATTGTTTTTAATCCACCAATTGCGGTGGACAAGATTTGATTGTGATTAATGTTGCACATTGATTATCATTCCATGTGTCTAAAATCACACATATTTACCTTTCTTTTTTATTAGGGCTAGGTAACGTTTATTTTTTGTTTTCTCATGGTAGCTCGTTGATCGGCTTGCCTTTCCCGCCATCATTTGTTTGTCTGTTGTTTTCATTCATGTGACGTGCACAGTGACCTGGTTAATATTGACCTGTGCAGCGACCTAATTTTTGGTGACGTGTGCAATGACGGATTAAGCTTTTTATGGGCCTGGAACTCTATGATAATCAGAGGCCTATTTCTCATCCCATTTGTTGCATTAAAAACTGTCCACAGTTAAAATGGAAAACAAATACATAAACAAAGTATTTACTTAGTGTGCACATATTCAAATAACACATTTTCTGGATTTAGACAATGCAAAGCTCTTAATCATGTCATCGGTGTCTATTTTTTCCAAAAGTTCGTTTTCAAAGCAGAATAAAGCTTAGGAGTTCAATTTTTTCTGGCCCACAGACAAACGCAGTTTTTATACCGGTAACTGAAAATGAGCACTCGCCCGAGCGATCAAAAATCATCAAACAAAGGTACAGCCTGAAAACAACAGATACTTTAGAAAATGCATGCATGAATTCATTTTCATTAATGAATCTAAACATCTGAATTTTTTTTGCATTCGCTGTTAAAATGGCGTTCTTTTATCGGTGTAGAGAAATAAATCAGCTCCTCAGGCAATGACTCCTCCAAATCATCTGGATAATGTTGAAGTAACGTTTTCGCGCTTGCTTCAATTTTGCAGTGGGACATGGTGTTCAATTCCATTAGAAACGAAAATTTTCGTTGAAGACGGTCGTAAGCTTCTATTAGGGTTTTCATAGACGAAAGAATTTGGTGAATGATCAGAAAATATGAGTCTACTTCGAATCTGCTCGATGGATCAAGTGATGTGTCTTCAGATTCACTTTCGCTATCCAACCTTACTTTGCTTCTTTTCTTTCTTGAAATTTCTTCAGTGTAATGATGACAGCCACTTAATACTTGACCTCTTCCTTCGAATCAATGAAATTGGGGTCTTAAAAGTTAAGTAAAGTCATGTAGACCCAGAAGCAAATTTGTTGCCATATTCAAAGTCATTTTGCTGTCCTGCAGAGCCTGACTGGTCTTATGAAACCGTTTCATTATGCACGACCATGCCTCGAGTAAAATACCAGTTTTAAGCTTTTCCATTGATGAAACAAAACCTCTGGCTGTTTCTTTAGTTTGATATTTTTTATCATTGTCATCACACATTGCCTTCAAGACTTGAAGAACCGCTTGGTAACCTTTTCTTAGTGCATGTAGAGCATTATATCGCACCTCTCAACGTGTATTAGATAAAGGCTTAATTGTTGGACATTGAAGTGGTTTCAGTACATCAATAAGAAGATTCCGCCTATGTGTTGAAGCTAAAAAGAACACATAGAGTCCCTGAACAAACATGAAAAAACGGACCACCGATTAGCAACCCTCAGCAGCACATTTTCCCACAAGATTCAAGGAATGTGCTACACAAGAAATATATTCCGCTTGATGGTTGCCTTCTTTTGTTATAGCTTGCATACCTTTATATTTTCCGCTCCTGTTAGAAGCATTGTCATAACATTGCCATCTGAGATCTTTCAAACTGATCCCATTGTCTTCTATAAATTCGAAAAGTAAATCAGCCAATTGGTGACCAGTGTGTCCACGGATGGGTATAAACTTTGCAAGTCGTTCCACGCGACCATCAGGTAAGACATACCGAAAAATTGTTAATAACTGGTCAAAATTTTTGTGATGTCAGGTGTTGAGTCCACGGACACTAAATAATACTTTGCTTGTTTTATTTCAGAAGTAATAATATCTAACACTTTTGTTGTAATTACGTCAATGAATTTCACGCATACAGTTGATCGGAAATACGAAACATGTCCCCTGCCTTTGTTTACTCTCTTTTGAATATGCTCAGCAAGGAAAGTATCGTATTCTGCCAACAACTCCAAATTTCCGGGAAAGTTACCATTTTGTAGAAAACCAACTAACTCGCTACTTCCGCGGAAGGTCAGCACTCTCGATGATAGGAATTTTATCACACTTAAAGCTCGAGCCAATACTTTGTACCAATATTTTCTGTCAGATTTTGTTTGCTCTTCCAAATCTTTGCAAATGCTTACTTTTTTCGCTCTTCGAGAAATATACGAGTTGAAAGATAACTTGACTGTTTCTTAGAAGATTCGTGCCTGGCTAGATCGTGTGGTGCATGCTTCTAGTCGCCATAACCAACTGATGCCAGCATGATTTTTTCAGAATCAAACGTAAAAAGTTTGCAAACAAAGCAGTAAAGTTTTTTTGATGAAGGTGAATAGCACAACCGTTCGCGTTTTACTTTTTCGCCGTTTAATTGTTCTCACCAAAATAACGATTTAGAACAATGTTGTTTGAATTTATCGCCAGTAAAACATGTCTCTGAAGTAAAAAAATCTGCATCAAGATGTTGAAACTCTAAACTTCCTACTTGGCAGCAGTAATCTCTCGGGTGGTCAGAAGTCTAACGTCCATGCAGGGGTTACTCCCCAACATCCATGTCGTGTTGAATAGTTTCTTTCACCTTATGCACTTCATCCTCAGCAACATTAGATGTCGTGGTTTGTAAATTTGGTTCCGATCAAACAATTTTTATATTTGGCTCTGGCTCTGCAATACAGTCACTCGAAAATAAACACAAAGCTGTTGCATTACTGGACGTCGTTTCTACAACGTTGCTTTTTGGTTCGCTTATATGAAAAAAATCAGTCACTTTTTAAAATTTTGCTACAACTTTTTTCAGTTTATCTTCTGCTTCTTTTTTAGATTTCTCCTTTTCCCAACCGCTTTTATACTTTTACATTTTTTTTAATTGGCTAAAGTTTTAAGATTAGAAACATTTAGATTAGTTAATATTGGTAAAAGTGTAGTTGGCTACACCCCTTAAAGTGGCTATTCCCTATCGATTTCAAAACGGCTATTTTAGACCTTTGTGATTTCAATATATGGGAATCTTCTAATAGATTTCTGTTGTAAACTTTAGATCTTCGTTTACTCAAGAATGGTCTGAATTTATACACTTGAAATTTAGTTTTGAGTGAAATCCCAATTCAAGGGAATTTGCTTCTTAAATACACTTTTCTAACTTATTTTTTTCTTAAGCATTAATTTCCATAAACTAATTATTAAAGGCGCCCTTGAAAAGTTATAAATACTTGCGGTGCAATATTTAAGCAAAAAATGCTATGAAATTGTATCTGATCCATTTTCATTCTTTAAAATGCAAAAATAATGAAAATATTTGAATTAAAAAGAGTTAAAATTTCCTAATAATCATTTTTAAATGTGCCTTCATTTTATATCAATATATTTTTCAATAACAAAAGAGAAAAAAATAATTATTTGCTTTTATGTTTTTAATATTGAAAGAAAATGTCTTGCGGAATCAATATGAACTTCATTTAGTTATTGTAAATTAATTTAGAAGTAATTTTTTGTTTAATAGTTCAAGAAACAAATTTCCTTGAATTGGTATTTCATTCAACTATGACATCTGCTTTCTTCTGGTCTAAACTATTTGATAAAATTTCATCTGCTTCCTTCTTCAAATACCGGACTATAGAAAATATGCTTGCTTTTATTTAAACTTTTCATAGCCTCACTTTTCTTACCGAGCATAAACCTGTCTGCATTTTTTTTCAATAAACTTCGAAATAACTGGCAACAATGGAACATGTCAGAGTCTTAGAAAAAGTCGTTGTTACGGAATAATGTTATATTTTGTATTATGACGTCAAAATCTGTTTACATTTTGGTTACGATGTTTTATCCAACGAAAATACAATTAAAATAGTATTTCCTACTATGATACAGTTTCGCTTGCGCTTTGCACGATGGCGAGGCCTCTACTGGAGAACGTCTTGCCCATGATACTTCTAAATTACACCTTTACTATTTTTTGAAAGTGATCGTATCAGTAACTTTTATGACTTCATTGACTTGGTATAGTGGTGAGCCTATTTTTGGGTGGGCCTGGGGCTGCAACCCGATCAGCCCCCGCCTTAATCCGGTCCTGCAAACCACCACTGCTACATGCACACTTACCATTATCTCTATGAATAGGTGGTTAGTCGGATTTCATGGTCTCATTTGTCTTTTGTCTACTGATTTTGTTCCGACTGATTGCCATATCAAACGGACCACAAGACGGTCTTGATGGCAACAGAGAACTTTGAATTCCCAGAATATAATTACGCATCATCATCAATTATTTCCTGCGCATCATCATCATAGCATTTACTGCGCCCAAATTTAACAAAGGCATGTTTAAGAACGACAGATTTTCTAGCATCGGTGGATGGCATTCTACAATTAAACAATCTTTTAGCATCTTGGATGGCATTCTTCAATTAACTACAAGTAAACAAACTTTAAATAGCCAGTTTACGTAATTTCCTAAAAACTGCTTACTGAAATGGAAATGCGCACCTCAACTAAATATTTCATCTGCATAACTATCAGGTTGTGTCGGCGTCGCCCGGCAAAGCCCCCCATCAGCCAATTAAAAAAATTGGTTCAGCCGGCCAAGCCGGCTTCACCCATCTTGCGCTTGTGTGAACAGATAAGATAGAATTATGTTTTTTTTATGCACATCCATAATTCTTGTACTCGTAATGGTGATCAATTGAAAAAATAAGGTATGTAGTGTTAGGCCTATTTGACGATTTGGTGGGCCCCTTTCGTATATATATTTGTGACGTTAAGTTCTTTGGGTGCGCTGTATACTTTAATTCAGCCATAGCATGACAAAGGGCCATGCCTTTTCCCAAAGTCATAAAACCTATTGCAATAACCACCCATTAAGCTATTTTCAAACAAAACGTTTCCTGTTGATCCAGTTTTACAAATTCATGCTATCATTGTTTTATCTTGATCATTTCTTAAACATGGCATTCTATTACATTTAACTTTGTCCCTAATCCAAACCTCCCTACCCTTTAATAAAGATTAATGTTTCGCATCGATAAAAAGAAACTATATTCTATATCACCAATATCAGGAATGGGCTTTACTATTTATGCTTACTATCAACATGATAGTGGATAATTTTGCTGCCTACTGCACTATATAGTTGCAAGCATTGTGATGTCACTTAACATTATGACGGAACAGTACTTCGTGAAAACTCAAGACAGAAGAAAACAGCGTACTTAAAGCACACTTAAATAAACAATGGCTTGTTGCGCCCTGATACAGCGTAAAATGTTATAGAAGTATTTTCAGCAAAAATAAATCTTTGTTTAAACGCAATCGATCAAAAAAAGCAGTGTGCGTGGGTGGCATCGCGTGCTAGCAACATCTTATTCGCCCTGTTATCACCATAAGCGTTCCCATACTAAACAGACTTTTATCCGTTAAATTCAGTATGTGCTGGATAGCACATCAAAGTTGTGGGTGGGCGCCAAGGTAATTGATGTGTATTTTCAGGATTAAGCCATCAAATGTTGTAACCGCTCCATGTGACTTTTTCGTTACTCTAGGCAATTTTGAATGAGCTAACGCCTCTGACTGTAGGTATGTTGCTTGGTCCTGGCATAAACGCAGCCATACAAAAAGCAAACTATTTGAAATCAAGTACTCATAGTTGTTATTGCACTAGCAGAGTCTTCATTGACATCAAATCAAGTCGAGGTTTAAGAATCTCAAATCAGCTGGCTGAGCCAGCCTCACCCAATGCAAAGTAAACTGCTTCAACATTTAAATGACATCTCACTCGATGCTAATATTTTATTGCAAAAATTAAACAGGACCTACTTTATTCCCCCTCTTTTTTCTGGTATATCACCAAGTGTTTTGCTTGGAGTAGGCTACATTTTAAAATGGCTAGAAACTTTTATTTTTTGAGAAATCGCTTTGAATATTTTGATGGCTATTGCCAAAGATCCATGCTATCAAGGAAGAATAGACAAAATATACCAAAGGACTTAAATTTTGTAGAAATTACAATTTTGTAAATTGCAGGCAACCAAAATTTTAGACTACATTTTATAAACGTTCAAGAGACTTCATCTTTTGAGGAATGCTTTCGAAAACTCAGACAGGTAAAGCCAAAGAAACATGCTTGTAAGAAAATTTAGTCAAAATGCATCAAAGAATTAGCTTTGTCTGTTTACGCTTTGATTACAGCGATAATTTGCAAGTTTGTTAGATCAAGTACTATACAACTTTTCAGCTAAAAATAGAGCATGATGCATGGCAATCAATTTTTGATCAGACAAGGTAAACTAATTCTTAGCCCTAGCTAATCACAGTCACATATTCCTGAAAAGCGAATTTCTTACGTTTTCAAACGACACTAAATGTTAGTATTGGTACTTTATCATAACTTTTATTTATTAAACTTACCTGTTTTTACTCAGCTTACCATTTTTGGAAGGATAAAAAGTTACACTACCGATGATAAATTTCAGCTTCTTTTGGGATAAAAACAAAATGCTAAAGATACACATTACACACCACCAAAATTGCCTCAAAATTACCTTTAATTTGGTGAAAAAGTTTGAAAATCGATTAAGAAATGAGGTCATTAATCAGTCTTTAACTAAACTGATTTTGTAAAAATGTTGCAATTTTTGAAAAATCATCATATATATATATATGATCTTTGTTAGAGAAAGACTGTGTTAATCCTATCAGACGGCATTATGACATCATCGAGCAGGTTGCAAGCGTGCGAAAGAAAAAGAGAAAAAGCATGATTAGAAGGCTTAAAATGCTTAAATAAAAAATTGCTTGTTGCATTGTCAAATGAGCTTGAGTTGTTGTAGAGTTGCTTTTGTCAAAAGCACGTTACTGATATGCTCTGAAAATTAGTTTAATCGTGTTTCTACCACTAGTAGTTTTTGAGAAAATACAGCTAACAAATTGCATAATCAAGCGTATCCTAAAAGAATACAATTTTTCATATAGTGATAGATTGGATGCTAGCTTTTGTTTGAACACAAAACGGTTTTGCTATTAAGAAAAGTAAATTTTTAAACAGTTATCTTTAATTATGACATCATGATGACGTCACAAAGTCCTGATGACCCACTTACTCATGGGGTGACAACCAATCGTACCAAATTTGGTGCTTCTACAATCAATAGTTTCGGAGGAGTTAAAACGTATGATTGTACATACGTACAGATTGAATCGTGCTTTATATGTCATATATACTGTATACCATACATACAAACTATAATGCATGAGCTCGCAATGTGGCGAAGAAGTCAGTGTTACTTCTGATTTCTCTCAAACTTTGGGGATAAAGTGTGAAAAAAACGTGGACTCTACCAAACTCAACTACAAAAAAGCCTTCTAATTTTAAGTTTTTCCAAACACATCACAAAAGATACAACTAAAATAATGCTACAACTGTAGCAATGACGATCCCTGGTCTATCGCAAGTCAAAATTCGGAGTACAAAGTTTGAAAAGAAATCTATAAATCTCAATGTCAAATTTGAAATAACACACACATACTCACCAGTTCATGGAGCAGATGTCAAATGTCTTGGCGATGTAGGTATACTACTATTGCGTGCATGCCCACTTTTGTTTGATTGCCATAAACTTTCATCTAATATCGCTCTCTTTGCTGGGAAAATAGATTCACTTCCTTCTTGTCGTTCTGGCCAACGAAACGGTAGCCTAAACAAAAACATCACCAAAGAAATTTGTGTGGTAATTATTACTCATCGGTAGAATAAAAGCAAGGATTTAAATTTTATTTAGTGCCTGGTGAAAAACTTGATCAAATACAGTACTACTATAATACAGCAGAATTTGTGCACCGCGACTTTAGTTAAAACGTCAATAGGAAAGTTGCGCGCACGTGATCAAACGTCATCAAAATGCGCTTTCAAAAAAGTGTCTGACCATTTTGAGTGATTTTGCATTGAATTGAATAGAAGTGATATCGTTTTCTGCAAAGCAAATGGATAAACGTGACAATTGTTGAATGAACGTTGAATAAGTTGTTTTACTGATGTTAAGGAATGAATCTAAGGGTTTCATATTCAATTAATCAGCGTGTTTACGAATGCTGAGTTTAAGTGAATTGTAATGTGTAACTTATACAGTATATTTAGTTGCATAAGCATACTGAAAAGTTGAAAACTTAAGTTATACTGTAGCCTAAATAACAGGGCAGAATTCTGTATCGTTTGTCATAAGCTGGATTAGTTATTGTTAGATAAAATCAGTAACTTTTTGAATTTTTTTGTCAATAGTGATTGCAGACTAGTCATATTGATATGACAGATGTAATTTTGTGACCTTAACTATTCCTTAAGCTATTTTTTGGGCTATTACCTAGGCTGCTGGACAAAGGGTAACTTAAAAACTTATGGTACCGATTTATTCATTCATGCGTATGAGCTTATGGTCTGTTTTTCGTCAGACTGGCCCACCACAACGGGTAGACTGCTGGGCCCCAGCACCTGTTTGCCACATAAAGATGGAGGCATACCGTTAAATCCCTTGCTCATGGACACAACAAGTAAGCTTGCCGGCAAGCTTACCGTACCGGTAGTAATGATCAAATAATGGTTGTTTTTGCTAATATACCCATTGGTATCTAATTGGTATAGTTTATTTTTAAGTGAGGAGCAAATGGTATTTAGATGGCACTTCTCCTAGGGGCATTTTTTAAAAATTGTCACACAGTACTAAGCTTATACTAGCCAACTGAAAGACCTAATCTCAACCAAATTGCTTTTGGTCAAATTTATTTGTTTCCGAGTATCCAACTAGCTATAATTCATTCCAGATTTTAATTAATTTTTTATTAGTTTTAAAAATAACCCCAAAGGTTGGTGTTGGCCCTATACCTTTCCAGCATAAATTACAGCTTTTGGTTAGCCACTTTTTTTGGCGCGAAATGTGTGACGTCATATGCAACCTTCCTATTGACCAATGAAGCACATCTGGCTCGGTTATAGCAAAACTTATATCTTTTTGTGAAAATCGAAATTTTCCCATAATGGTACACCATATTTGTCTCCCAGATGTATTTTTTGTTTATAACGGAACTTGAGGCCATCATCTCTGCCACGTAAAACGATTATTGTTTTAATCTAATTGCGATTTCTGTTTGCCAGTTGTCTTTTTCGTTTATTTTGCTACTACACTGTACGTCTGTGCAATAAAAAGTGTTGAATTTACGCGTATTAAGTTTATATGTAATGTTCTGAGTTTTAAACCCGCAGTCTTTCGATTTAAACCTGACACTTAATTCATTACGTCGTCCTGCTACTAAGTCTTATTTACATTTGAGCTTTTTGCCCGGAGCTTTCCTAAATTTACGTGTGCTTGATTCGAAGACCAAGTCAAAAATGTATGTGAGCGAGTATAATTGAGAATTTACAGTTGGGAGAACGGTCGAAAGCATTCGTGTGAAATAACTGTCGGAGAATAACTGTTGGAGATTGTCACTGTTGTTTTGAATTACCAGTATACTGAACGTTCTGTACATATTTTGGATCGGTTCCGTCATAGTCCGGTAAGCTCAACTGTAATACTTGTTTTTCATTACCTATTTATGCCGCTGGTTTTTCTTTACATCGATTGTTTTATATCTAAATTATTAATCCGAAATTTGACAATAACTTGTGTTATAATTGAACCCGCAGTTTGATCCCGTTTTTGTGTATATGAAATTCAAGCATAAGTTGTGTGTAACTGAACCCGTAGTCTGATCCCGTTTTTGTGTATGTGAACTTGTATTGTAATCGAACTCGCATTCTGATCTCATTTGTGTACTTCATTTTGGTAAATTATTTCCGTGTTTCAGATAACCGTACTTCTTCACGCTCCCCCACTTTGATGCCGCTTCAATACAGCAACATTTTTATAATTCGGCTGAAAGTGTGAGAATTTGGAGTGCGCGTAAATTCGGCTATACACCTGTCTCAGCAGCATCAGTGTTCCAAAAGCTGATTTCATAAGCTGCTGTTACCAAAAGTCTGGTTCGAAAGGGAATGTGCCAGTGCAGTGGTAAACATACATTGAAATCAGCATTGTGCGCAATCAGCAAACAGGTAAAAAACGTAAAATGGGCGTTTTTTTTAGCAATTCGTCAATAAATTTACAGAAGCCGTTGCAGGCGAAATCTAAATAAACAATAGCAACGCTTTGTATCAGCATGAATTTAATTGCTTTGCTATATTCTATACCAAAAGTAGTAAATGCGGGCGTTTAGAAAATAAAAAGCATACCATCTCTGTCAAATGCTATGTATCGGGCGAGCTTTTCTATTCTTTTACTTTTAGGAACTACAATGTCACTTTCAATGTCATTAGTACCATCAGCTTGTTTGAGATTTTTTGCAGCTTGATCAAATAATCTGAACAAACAATCACGTGAACCCAAAAAACTAACAAGTGTTCCAAATCATTTAGTAAATTCATTGTTAACCGTGCTTTACCGGTTTTAACTCTTTCACTCTTTCAAGATCATCAACTGATGATTTTTTTCAAAAGTTAAAAAAATCAGTTTTTAAAGATTGATTTGTGACTTTATTTCTTAACCGATTTCAATAATGTTTTTGTTGATCAAATGTTATTTCAAGGCAATTCCGATAATGTTTTACATGTGTCTTAACTATTTGTTTTTATTCCAAAAAAATTGACTTATATTACCTGCAGTCGAAATTTTTACCCCCAAAAATTTGATAACCTATTACAAACAGGTAAATCTAATACATAAACAATGTAATAACCTAACAACTGTTAATATACAGGGTGGGCCATAAGTTTCCATACATAGGCAAAATAAACATTTTATGTTGAAAAACCATTTTTATTTATATAATGTGCTCTATATGATTCCCATTGTTTTCAAAGCACATATTAACCCGTGTTTCCCACTGTTGATGAACACGCATCAACACATTTGAAGGTATGCTTCTAATGGCGTCGGTGATTCGCTCTTTTAGGTGATTTATGTCTTGTATCTTTACCTGATACACCATAAACTTCAAATGCCCCCAAAGATAGAAATCAAGAGGGGAGAGATCTGGAGATCTTGGATGGAGGCCACTCTACAGGACCACGCCGACCAATCCAAGCATCCGGAAACTGCTGATCCAAAAACCGACGCACTTGAATACCATAATGAGGTGGAGCTCCATCTTGCTGGAAGTAAACTGGGTAGTCACCTTCCTCGTTTAGCAGGGAAGGGAAAATTTCTTCTTGCAACATATTAAGATACTTTCCTGCATTAAGATTTTCACTGACAAAAAGTGGTCCAATAATTCTGTCTCCCCATATCCCGGCCCACACCATCAATTTGCCGGCACCTTGCATCTTCGTCGGACTCAGCCATTTAGGATTCTCATTACTCCAATAACGTAGATTTTGCCGATTAACCTCTCCATTGACGTAAAAATTTGCTTCATCAGTAAACAAAATCTTAGTAGAAAAGTTTGGATCCTCGTTCACATTACTTAATGCCCATTCACAGAACTCCATGCGTCTATCCGGGTCATCTTCACTCAAATGGTGTGCCATATGCAATTTGTATGGATGCCATTTGTTTGCTTTTAAAATGCGCCTGATACTCGATCTGCTGACACCACTTTCTGCAGACAACCGTCGCGTGCTTTTTCTGGGACTCTGTACAAGCGCTGTAAGTATCGTAGCTGTTGTGTTTTCATCGGTGGCCGTACGTCTTGGACCACTTCTTGGTTGATCTGCAACATTTCCAGTTTTCTTAAACTTGCTAATAAGTTTAGCCACAGTGTCATGTGTGATGTTCGTTCCATGTTTTCTGTTGAAGTTCAGTGCAACCATGCGACTGCTTCCCGACCCAGCCATCAGTATAATTTTAATTCGTTGCTCTTTCGTCAAACGCATCTTCTAGGATATGTGGAAAACAAAAAAATACACTATGTATGTATTATAACAAAAACAATTACACTATATATCTGGAAAACAAAAAAAATACAATATGTATGGAAACTTATGGCCCACCCTGTATTTAAAAAGCTTAGATAATTAACTTTCCAGAAATATATAATTTTATATAGTTGAAACTTAGGATTATTTTTTAATGCCTGATAAAAAAATAATAGGCATACACAATTTTTCATTTTTTTGTTGAAAATTTTTTAACGATACTCAAAAAATTGCAATTTGTAAAAAACCAATTCCTTTGGTACGTTTTGACTATTTTTCCTGAAGTTTATGGTTATTTAGCTGTCTGTATCTAAGTTTTCAGAAAGATTGATCAAAAAATGAAGTCTGTGGAAATTTTGATAGATAGCCGACACCAAGGAAAATTTTCTGCAAAAAAGGGTGGTGAACATGATCCTGTGTCATCTTTAGCGACAAAATTTTCCTCTCAAACTACATATCATTTAAAAGTTTAAAAATTTCCGTTCCAAAAATATATATTGTTACGTAATTTAGGCTAAGAATTATTTCAAAATAATTGATGAAACATGACACCTGGAGTTATCTTTAGCACCGGCCCAAAACACTCAAAAATTGATAGCTGGGCCATAGAAAATGCAAATCACACAAAAAGTACTCCCTTTCAAAAATTGAAATTATGTTTATCTGTTTACACAACTATTTTCCTCGCCCTGTATCAAGTTTTGACGGAGCTGGTGTATATCAAACACTTTTTATAGATTTTGCAAGGTAGGGTACTTCAGGTGATAATCTGGTTTTCCCAACAAAAAAGTGGGGTGGAAAAACGGTCTCATGTTTAGCAATAAAACATTAGTTTTGAGCTGTATAAGTGGATGAAAGGCGTGGTAATGATGTATACATAATGATGTAAACACTCATATTACAGACAAAGCTAGATGTTTTTGATTGTTTCTTTGTAACATTTGTAGATCAACCGCCCAAACATCTTTTATCTATTTACAAAAACATATGGCTAGACAAATTAAATGCCACTATTAACATAAATAAAATGCTCTTGCCCTCAATTAAGTGACTTTGTAACTATTTTTTTGTTTTTGAAACACAGTTTTAGTGATATTTCCTCTCACATCTCAGTGTGTTGTCCATCACCTACCTCACTGCTTCTATAGGTTATGACCCTTCACTCATTATTATGATATACTGCCCTTTGTTTATTTAGTAATTAGATATCTTTTTTATTTCACATCTATTTCTATATAACTTAACCTATCATATTAGTTTGAATGTATTTTGAAAGGAGTCGGAGCTAGTTTTGTGGTCTGTAGTTTTGATAGCTGTTTATTATTATTGTAGACCCTGTGCAGATGAATATTTTTGCTTCTTGTTAAGTTTTGAAGGTTTTATTATCTTAGTACAGCCTTTTCTCTGGTTTACCATTAGTTTGTTTGGAAATATTTAATGTTTTTTTTGTGCGATTTTTATTATTTTTTGCAGAAACTGAGGATGCATTAGCGAAATTAATTTTTTTTATGGCAAATAAATGTCTAAGCTGACTTTATTACTGTTTGTTAATAGCAGACCCTTTTTCAACATATTTTAGACTAAATTTTGATTGATAAAAAAGGCTAGCCTACATAATAAATCCTAAATTATCTTCGGTACTGGCCAAAACCCCCCAACTTTGGTGCTACACCTCATAAAATGACAAATTGTAAAAAAAGTACACCTTTTAAAAATCTTAAAACATTTTTATTAATTTGCACCACTCTCTTACCACGTTGCATTAAGTTACTGTATAAAGGAGAAAATGCAAACAAAGCACTTTTTATTGACTTTGATAGGCGGGCTATAATCAATCAAAATTAGCTTTTTTCCAGCAAAAACGCCCTGAGAAAGAATAGCTTATGTTTCACCTCAAGCACCAAAATAATCTATTTACGCTGCATATCGTTTGAATAAGGAAGAACCAGTCTTTTCCAAGATAAGCAATATTAGGGAGCATAGGCAAAGAGTTATTTTGTAACGATTGATAAAAAGGATAGTTGCAGTGGCTTCCAGGACCCCTAAAAAGGTCAAAAATTTGGTTGCTGGGCTTCAAAAGATTGAAAATAGTACAAAAAATTTGTTCCTCGGTGATTTTTTATTGTTTCTTCTCAAAAGTATAATCCTTTTACATTATCTAGTGACCATTTTCAAAAAAATTCATGTACACGTGAGGCCTGTAATAGCTTTTGAACTTGGGGTAACATTGGTCCTCCACCAAAAAAGAAAGGGATAAAGATGTTTTTGTTTCATTTTGAATCACAAAACACTGTTTTTAGATTACACATTGCGCAAATTGGAATGAAATTTCTTTTCCAAAAATATATTATACTACGTAGTTTGATTTAGTCTTGATTTCATTTTGATCGATTAAAAACGTAATTCCAATACACATCTTTTTGTTGTGGCCTAAAATGATCTTGAAATATCTGTGGCTCTGGGTCGAAAAAAAGTAACAATTGTAGAAAAACTAAGTAACTTGGTATATTTTGACTATTTTCTTTGAAAAGATGGTTCTTTATCATGATGCGTTTTAAATTTTTTAAAAGATACACCAAAAAATGAAGTCTCTAAAATTTTTAAAACTACAGTACCCTATTTTGAAAGTAATTTAAAAGTGATTTACTACCCCAAAAAGCAGGGGGTCAATTTTCATAAATTATATTCTTGGACAAAAAAAATTTTTTGGAGGTCAGCATATTTTAAATTACAATGAAATTTTCTTTTTAGCGATATAGTATCATTGATATAATAGCCAATCGTCTAAAACCAGTGAATGATAAAAGTAAAGATAATTAATGTTTTTCCATGCAAATAATTTGATGACTATTTTGCGAGAGTGAAAGAGTTAAAAAATAGTGAAACTGTTTACCTAGCATGTGGTAAGAGTCTACAGTTGGGCACTACCAATTGCAGTCTAACTGTTAATGATTGGGTTGCCAGCTTAATTGCTTGGTAAGACCACTCCATGTCATAAAACTGAGGTTGTGAGTAAGCAAGGGCATGCTCCCCGTAGAAAAATCTTGCTCCAAAAAATTCCCATAATAAGGAAAATCAACAAATGGCCCCGGCAGCTCTCAAATGGCCAGGGGGTGCGAAAAATCTCCCGGTTTAAACCTGGATGTCGTGGGATAAGATTTGATGCGTGAAATATGGAAAGTATTTGTCGAAAAAAAAACAGAAGTCTGTGAAGAACTGAAGAAGAGTTGATTTGTGCTGCACGCAGAAAGTAAGATGGAAAGGCCAAGAAGCTCCTTTAGTGAGTACTTCGGGAAGAAGGTACGAACTGTGGTGGTTAGGAAATGATGTACGATTTGGAGGGGTTGGAATCTAGGTGAAAGAAAAAAAATCTGCAAGCGTTGTGGAAGTTAGGGAGAAAAGCGACAGAGCAATGGCAATTGTGCTAGCTTTAGATAGGGAAGTGATACAAACAATATGTGCGTATGGGCCACAAAGCGGAAGACCAGACACAGAGAAAGTGCGTTTTTATGATGAAATGGCGAGTCAGTGGGACCTGGAAAGTTTTAGTGAAATCACTGTTTCTTTGGGGAATTTCAGTGGACATGTGGGGAAATGCGCTGAAAGTTTTAAAGGTGTACATGTGGGAAACGATATTGGGAGAAGAAATGCAGAAGAAAGAAGATTGCTGGAGTTTTGTGATGAAAGAGAGCTGTGCGTGGCAAACACTTGGTTTTATAAAGCAGACAAAAGGAAAATCACTTATAGTGCTGATGAACGTGAAACAGAAATTGATTTTGTGCTTGTGTGAGAAAAATACAGAACTCATATAAGCGATGTGAAAGTGATTCCAATGGGAACTTCAGCACAGGCTGGTGGTCGTAGATCTAGATAAAAGGTTCTAAAAATGATTAAGAAAAAGCAACGGATCAATAGAAGAAAGACTTGGAAGCTGAAAGAAAACTGAACAAGAGTAAGATTTGAAAAAAGAGTAAAAGTACTAGTAAGCACAAACGCGCCTGATTTGTGGAAAACTTTCAAGGATGGTATTCTAAAGACATGTGATAAAGCGTGTGGAAAGAAGAGGTCTAGGAGAGATCGAGGAAACATGTGGTGGTGGTGGAATGAAGAGGTCAAGGATATCATAGCAAAAAAAGAAGGCGGCATTTAAAGAGCTGTGCAGATTTCCATCAGAAGAAAATAAGACTAATAATTGCAAACGTATAAGAAATCAAACGAGAAAAATTGTTGCTAGAGCTATGAAAATGGAAGCTAATCAGGAGCTGAGTGATTTTTATCAGGATTCTAACAGTGTTTTCTACTTCCTCAGATGAATGAAACAGGAAGGGAATGATGTGGAAGCAGGAAAGTGCTTAAGAGGACGAGACCGACGGTTGGGTTTTATTGAAGAAGACAGGGCAAAAATTTGGATGGAACACATCGAAAAGATCATGAATAAAGAGAACGAATGGGACCACACGGTGGAAACTGATGTAGTAGAAGAAACAATGGAAAAGTGGCTCGTAATGAAATTGTGGAAGCAATGCAAAGGATGAACTCAGGAAAGGCAACTGGATCATCTGAAGTAAGCATGGAGATGATAATTGCAAGTGGCGAAATTGGGCTTAAAGTGATCATGGAACTGTGTCAGCGTGTATTGGATGGTAGAGGAATGCCTGATGAGTGGGAAACTAGTGGGATTGTGCCTATCTTTAAAGGAAAGGGTAATGTGATGAGCTGTGGATCATACAGAGGAGTGAAACTGCTAGAACATGTCATAAAAACTGTTGAAAGGGTACTAGAGAGGCGAATGCAAACATTAGTCAATTTGAATAAAATGCAGTTTGGATTTATGCCAGGATAAGGAACAGTGGATGCGATATTCATTGTGAGGAGAATGCAGGAGGAATATCAAAAGAAGGACAAGAAGTGGTATATGTGTTTTGTTGACATGGAAAAGGCTTTTGATAGAGTGCCAAGAAAATTGATGGAGTGGACCATGAGAAAGAAGAGTTTATCAAAAGTAATGGTTCGGGCAGTTATGAGCTTGTATGATAGTGCAAAGACATAAGTGAGGGTGAGATTTGCATATTCAGAGGAATTCGAAATAAAAGTTGGTGTACATCAAGGATCTGTGCTGTTGCCATTATTGTTTCCAATAATTGTGGACGTTATTACAAAAGAAGGGATATGGTTAATAAATTACTGTATGCAGATGACCTTGTTCTCATGAGTGAAACCATGGAAGACTTAAAGGAAAGATTTTGGAAGTGGAAGGATGCATTGGGAAGTAAAGATTTGAAAGTCAACATCGGAAAAACAAAAGTGATGGTAAGCAGGTCGGAAGGAGAACTATTCAAAAGCAAGTTAGATCCATGTGGGGTTTGTGGGAGGAGAGTCATGGTCAATTTAGTGCTGTGCACAAAATGTGGAAACTGGGTTTATGGCATATGTTCAAAAATAAGGAGAGTTATCGCTAGGTTGGCAATGCATTTTGTTTGCTCGAAATGTAGAGGAATAATGGAAGGAGCAGTAGATTCGATCGAGAAGTCGTGCGATGAAGTGGAGACAGCGAATGTTATTTGGGAGACAGACTAAATGCTAGTGGTGGGTGGTTGTGAAGCGACAGTTACAGCAAGAGTAAAAATTGGTTGGGTAAGATTCAGGAAATGTGGAAAGTGATTACTTGGAAAAAGGTTTCTTCTGAAGATGAAAGGTAAAGTTTATCATTGTTGCGTAAAGTCAGCAATACTGTATGGAAGGGAGACATGGTGTTTAAATGAAAATGAAAAAGCAATTGTAAGGAGAACGGAGATGGTGAGAGCCATGTACGGTCAGAAAGACGACTGAAGAACAGATGGGCATGCTAGGGGTAAAGGAAACTATAGACTGGTTAGCAACAGCGAATGGAGTTAGATGATATGGACATGTGCTGAGAAGGAATAGCGTTTTGAGAGTTGCTCTGGATCTTGAAGTGAGTGGCAAGAGAAAGCGAGGACGATCAAAGAAGACCTGGAAGAAGCAGGTGGAGAAGGAGACAGAAAAGATTGGTTTAAAGAAAGAGGATACCCTGAATCGAGCAAAGTGGAGAGACGGAGTGTGAGCAACTGCAAAAGGAATGGGGTGAAATCGAACATCTCTGCTAAGGGAAAATGCCTCATAAAAATTGAATAACCATCACTACATTGCAACGTTGATAATACATTTTCTTTGTGCTTTTTTATTGCAATAAGGGGCTACAGTTGCTGCTGTAACTCTTTGGTCGCCATGCTGCTTTGTCCTCACCATCCGCTTGATTAATCACAAATCTTTTTGCACTTAACCTTCCCTCCTTTTGATGTTTTTTTTTTACTAACATTTTAATAACTTTCATCCTCTTCTTTTTTCTTTTCAAAACGTTTTAGTTAGCAATTTTCAAGGCGATCTCTTTCTAAGAGGGATCTGCCATTAGCATTAAAGTACAATAAAAAGTTTGCTCAGAAATGATCACCAGCATCATACAGTACCAATCAGCAATCTATTACATCATGTCAATAACCCACGGCCGGTTTCGACTTTTTTGGGTCTCATCAGGCGGGTGTAAAAACATCTAATAATAAACATGCTGAAAAACAAATTTGCCTTTGGGTGCAAAACAAAATGCAATACAAAGCAATAGGATACAGCAATACCTATATCATGGAAATCACATTTAAAGACACACACATGACATGGACAACAAGTTACATTTTTTTTGCACCCAATGGCAAATTTGTTTTTTCAGCATGTTTATTATTGAGTGTTTTTTACACCTGCCTGATGAGACCCAAAAAGGTCAAAACCAGTCACGGGTTATTGACATAATGTAATAGGTTGCTGTATGGTACCGTATGATGCTGGTGATCGTTTTTGAGCAAATTTTTCATTGTACTTTGATACTGGAGACAGATCCCTCTTAGAAAGAGATCGCATTAAAAATTGCTAACTAGCAACTAGCAACTCCTGTATTAATGATAAGTCTTGACAATGATCCTGCACCCCTACTAGGGCTTACCAACATGACTTGTTGCCCATGTTATGAGTGTGTGTTCTTGAATGTGACCCCCATGATATAAATATTGCTGTATCATATTGTTTTGTATTGCATTTTTTTTTGCACTTGATGGTAAATTTGTTTTTTCAGCATGCTTATTATTGATTGATTTTCATACCCGCCTGATGAGACTCAAAAAGATCGAAACTGGTCGTGGGTTATTGACATGGTGTAATAGATTGCTGCATGGTACCGTATGATGCTGGTGATCGTTTTTGAGCAAATTTTTCTATAGTACTTTGATGCTGGAGACAGATCCCTCTTAATAGGAGATCGCATTGAAAATTGCTAACTAGCAACTAGCAATTCCTGTATAATGATAAGTCTTGACAATGATCCTGCACCCCTATTAGGGCTTACCAATGTGACTTGTTGCCCATGTTATGAGTGTGTGTTCTTGAATGTGATCCCCATGATATAGGTATTGCTGTATCATATTGTTTTGTATTGCATTTTTTTTTGCACCCAATAGCAAATTTGTTTTTTCAGCATGTTTATTATTGATTGGTTTTTACACCTGCCTGATGAGACCCAAAAAGGTCGAAACTGGTCGTGGGTTATTGACATGGTGTAATAGATTGCTGCATGGTACTGTATGATACTGGTGATCATTTCTGAGCAACATTTTTTATTGTACTTTGATGCTAAAGACAGATTCCTCTTAATAGGAGGTTGCATTACAAATTGCTAACTAACAACTAGCAACTCCTGTATTAATGACTAGCAGATTAACCCGTCGTTGATCGGGTAAAATATAAAGACTGATCATACAGAAAGAAAATGAAACTGAACAATACAACCAGTGTCATAATTTCTTAGCAAATACAAATGCAAATACATAGACGATTCTGATCGAAATCAAAATACCGTACCCGTCGTTGATTGGGTAAAATGTAAAGACTGATTAAATTTTTACATTGAATAACCATATTTTAATATAGGTTGAATAAATATAGGCTCGTAGCCTCCCCATAGACGATTGTGAGCGAAATCAAAATACCGTACTTGGCTTCCCTGGAAAAAGTTATAGCAGATTTACCCATCGTTGATCTCCCTGGAAAAAGTTATAGCAGATTTACCCGTCGTTGATCGGATAAAATTTTTACATTGAATAACCATATTTTAACTCTTTCGATCCCGCGCGGGTATAATTACCGGCAAGCGATCTTTATGCGTTCGCTCCCGCGATGGTATATATACCGGCAATAACAGAAATGGCGGGCATGCGCGCAATTGTTTGCGTACATCTCGTTCAAGCAAAAACGTTTATATATAAACCTTTCTAACATTCTGTTTGTGGTTTGTAATTGAATTTTTTTGAATTTTGTTGTGTGAGTTAATATAGGTTGAATAAATATAGGCTCGTAGCCCCCATAGACGATTCTGATCGAAATCAAAATACCGTACTTGGCTTCCCTGGAAAAAGTTATATAAGATTCATATGTTTGTTTGTATCTAAATGTCTCCAGTTTTATTTCTATAGCGGACATACAAACAGACAAACTTTGAGTTTTATATATATAGATAAGTTGCAGAAAGTAGAGTATTCATTATTGAAGCTTTTTGTCTGACACTTTTCAAGAGAATCCGTCAGAAATAGAGTGAAAAGGTGCAGTGAGTCACTTATATAGAGACACAATTGACGAAAAAGAAAAAAGGGGGAAAAAAGCTACATGGTGATTGGTCGTGGGTTATTGACATGATGTAATAAATTGCTGTATGGTACCGTATGATGCTGGTGATCAGTTTTGAGCAAACTTTTTTATAGTAAGCTTGTTGTATAAGTCAAATCCAACATTCTGATTAATTGTGTTTGACCATTCTTTTTTTGCTTTGATCATTATCAAAATTTAATTAATATTCCAAATATAAGCTTTTTTTGGCAGCAAATTTGTTGCTAGCCATCAATTTGCAGTGAGAAAATAAATAAGTAACAAGCGTTGCTGCCTTTCCAATCTGGGCAATAAGAAAGACTAGGCCTTGAAGCCTACATCTTCCAGCAGAATACGTAAAGGCCCAACGGCCTAATTTGTTGCTATGCCACAACAAACTCAAGTTATTATCTCAGCACATCAAAGTGCTTACGACATGGTTTAAAGAAACCGGTGCCGCTTTTATATTTGCCACTCAACTCCGCCTGCTAACCAAACTTTTTAGCTAGTTACATGAAACTTTTTGTTTTGAATTATGTGAACGAATTATTAATGCTGTCGGTGTTAAGAAATTACAATATTTTTTGACCTGCGGCACAAAGTTTCTGCTTTTGAATCTTGTGCTTAGTATAACATCCACAAGTAGTAGAAGATAATTGAGTACTGGTTCCACTATCTGCAAGTTACTAAATTAAAATTTGCAATCTATTCTTTAAACTGTGTAATTTCTTATTTTAATGAATGCAGTATCTAAAGATAGGTTCTTAAAATGTAAGAAAAAGTTGCACTCTCGACTATGAAATTTATTGTTTTTTAACAAAATATGGAGATTGCTTGGTAGCAATATTCAGCATTTTCATTACTGAGTGATTTTTACACCCAAGTGATGAGACCTAATATGGTCAAAATCAGTTGCGGGTTATTGATATTTCATTCGAAGAGTAAATATTCTTGTGAACGGACAGCCAGCTCGTGCTCTGATTGATAGTGGTTGCACGCAAACTTTAGTGGGCCCAGCTGTACAAACTGGCAAAGCTCATGGATTGAAGCGAATTATGACTGCGAATGGGAGAATGATGAATTGCGAGGGCGAGATTCCCGTTGTATTGTCTTTGGCTGGAAAAACTATTGAAGTTCTGTGCGTAGTAACTAAGAAAATGGTTCTTGGTGTCGACATCATAGTTGGAACTGACGTGCTCAAATATTTTAAATTCTCTATGAACTATGATCGTTTTTCCATCGCAGCCGCTGTCGATTCAGCTGAGACGATTCAAGAGAGCCTGACGATTACTAGAAACAACTATGAAGTAATCTTTGATAGAGAAAAGTGAATTGCAAAGTGGGACTGGAAAAATGAACCATTACTGCGCAGTCGAACAGATTTTTGCAAAATGGATAAAGCAGTTTACTCAAGATTTAAATTAGAAGTTGAAAGATGGATCGAGAATGGGCGGTTAGTTAAAACTAACTGTTCCGGTGACGGAGTGATACCATTGATGATGGTGGTGCAAGAAAAGAAGGACAAAGTTCGCCCAGTGCTCGATTTTCGAGAACTTAACGAGTTTGTGGAATGCAGTAGGGCAGATGCCGACGTTTGCGAAGAAAAATTGAGGTCTTGGAGACAAAAATCGTCGAATTGTGCTTTATTGGATTTGCATGATGCCTATATGCAAATAGGTGTGGTTGATAAATGCAGCAAGTATCAAATCGTTAAGTTTGAGGGAAATTATTACATGCAGCGTAGGCTTGGATTTGGTCTAAACTGCGCTCCCGAAATCATGAAGGCGGTCGTGTCCAAAGTCTTGTCGTTGGATGAAAATATTTTCAAAACAACCGATCACTGCTATGATGATATCATCATCGACCTCAACATTGTTAGTGTCGAGAAGGTGAAAGAGCATTTGTTGAGGTTTGGACTCGCAACCAAGCCAGCTGAGAGTTTGTACTCTGCAAAAGTGCTTGGTTTACAGACATATGAAAAAAAGGAGCTGTTCCCTGGAGGCAAACTGAGTTGAAGGAGGATGTATAGCCAGTAAATTTGAACTCGATGACAAAGCATCAAATATTTTCTCTCTGCGGAAAGTTGGTTGGTCATTACCCGGTTACCGGATGGCTGCGGGTTGCATCAAGTTTTGTGAAAAGAAGCTGCCAGGGAAATGCGTGGGACAGCTTTGCTGATCGTGTGGCCATAGAAAGATTGAAGGAAGTTTTGACCTGGTTGAAGGCTGATGATCCGGTTAAAGGAGTCTGGTCAGTTCCTCCAACTGGGATTACAAACATATGGTGTGATGCTAGTAAAATTGCTTACGGCGTTGCTTTGGAAAGAGGTGAAGACGGAGCCTGGTTACAAAAAGCTGATGATGGTACTCACATAAATCTGGCAGAGTTGAATGCTATAATTAAAGGAGTCAATTTATCTACGAAACGGGGCGCGAATAACGTTACAATAATGATAGATTCTGCTGCAATTCATTCGTGGATGTGGTTAATGTTAAAAAGGGACAAACGTATTAGAGTGTCAGGCCTTTCCGAAATGTTAGTGAAGAGAAGGCTTTCAATATTTTGGAAACGCTGGAGGCATATGATGTACAGTGGGGTGTCTCTCTTGTATCGACAACCAAAAACAAGGCAGATGTGCTCAGGCGAGTACCAAGACATTGGTTGAGGAAGTGCACTTCAGACCCTGCTGATACAGTTGCCGTCAGTCAAAGCTGTTTGAAGAGCCAAGATATCGTTGAACACTCCCGCGGATTGCACCATTGCGGTGTTGACACTACCCTGTATTTCGCTAGACAGCTCGACCCGAATGTTGGAAAAGATAAAGTGGATCATGTTGTGAAGAAATGCCGCGAGTGCCAATCGATTGATCCGAGCTCGATTAGGATTGATGGTGGAGAATTAAGCGTACCTGACGACTGGCAGCGAGTAGCGGTGGATGTAGCGTATTATGGTTTGCAGAAGTATTTAACCATGGTGGATTGCGGCCCCAGTCGATTTGCAATTTGGCGAATAGTTAGAAGTGAATCGTAGACAGAGGTTGTATCTGTATTGAGACAAGTGTTTCCTCAATTCGATCCACCTGCTGAGATGTTGTGTGATAACGGCAGGTCATTCACTTCCAAACATATACGTGACTTTTGTGAGTATTGGGCCGTGCGATTGCATTCAGATGTGCTTACAAACCTTCAGGTAATGAGATTGTAGAGTGCAATCATAGAACCATCAAAAGAATGTCTGCAAGATCCGGACGCAGCGTAGAGTATTCTGTTTTTTGGTACAATGTTACTCCACACTTCACTTGCGTAGACTCATTTCTTACAAGTGGCGCAATCCATTTTTGGAAAGAAGCACTGGAATGAAAACTGTTGATGATCATGAGCGTACGAGCAGCGAATTTGATGTTGGCGATGAGGTGTGGGTTAAACCACCAGGGGCCTGCTGTACTACCCCCTGGAAACCAGGTGCAGTTACAGGGGTCAATTCTAAGTACATGTATAATGTCGAGATTGACAGGGTGCCCCAACACGTACGCGATATCAGGAGAAGATTGGCAAACAATTTTGCTGAAAGAGGAGAGCAGGGCGTTGTGTCAGAACCCCTGCCATCAAACAACTCTGATTTTCTGATGGAAAGTTCTGAGGCCTCTGAAGATGGTGCTGGCACAGACGAGAACGCTTCGACCTCGTGTGTTCGACGCGTGGCGAGAAGGAGACAGTTACGGGTCCTTTTCAATGACTTTTTTTTGTGAACTGTGATTTGAACATCACGGGGGAGTGTAATGGCGAATTGAAATGTTGCGCTTTATATGCGTGTGAGCATGAGCCATTGTGTGTGTGTGTGCGCGCCAACGTGCTTGTCGTTGTGACGCTACTATGATAGTGAAAAAGTAAGCATTGGAATGTGTTGTTTTTCGTTTTTGGTGATGCAAAGTCGCGTGTTTATTATTAGTGTGGTTTTCTGGGGAGCAGCGTGCGAGTAGAACTGTTTTTTTTATTTTTCTGAAAGATTATCATTATTGCCACATCTATTTTACCATATTGCTTTTTAACATTTACAAACTGGCCCACAGATTAAATACCTTGTGTTTCATATTTTCGTTACAAACATTTTTGTAACAGAGCTAATTTTCTGTGGTTGTGTGTTACTTTGGTATATTTTTTGCTGTTATACAGGGTGGGCCGTAAGTCGTGCACCAAGAAATTAGGTGGAGTCTGATGTGAAACAATGTAAAATTAATGGGGCAAAATATCTTTTCCTTTCTTTTGATGTATAATAAATGTTCTTTTATAGAGTAATTTGCCATTGTTTCAATGAATCAGTCATTATATCTGTCAAATTTCATTATAATCAAAGTTTTTTTAGGTATGATTTGCATTTAAAATTTTTTTCCTTTAATTTTCAGATATGCCTTTAACAACAAACGAGCGAGTTGAGTTAGTATTTATGACCATTTTGAGCATTTGTGATTGTATCAGCGTGTATAACGTGTCATCAGTTCCTTAGATAAGCTTGTTTTAAATAAAATAACGTTTATACAGGGTGAGTCACGGGAAACGGATGTTTTTAAGGAAGACAAAACTCTGCGAATATTTTAACAAAAATTTTACAATGTACATAAAAACATTCACTAAACTATGCCATTATGGAATATTTAGGAGCAAAAAATTATGACTGACAAATGATGTTTATTTTCACGAGCACAAATTTGAAGTCGCTTTCTAAAGTTAGCTTCCATTTTCACTAAAGTTTCTCCACCTATTTCTCGGATATTTTCACGTATTGCAGTCGTCATTTCTCCAAGTGTACTGGGTTTCCCAGCAAAACGCGTGATTTCAAAAATCCCAAGTTATAATTTTGATGTATAAGTACGTAGTTTGCTTGTGGAGATTAAATCTATTGTTTAATAGTAGGTCTACCTAATAAATCACTAGCTCTTAACCTTCGTTTGGCATTACTCACTTTTAGTTGCGACTAAATCACCATTTCTGAGAACAGCTGTGTAGAATGAGATTCATTAATCTTTCCTATTTTAGAAATAAATGCATTCCATCATTGACTTTATCAGATCCCAGATGATTCATCGTACAGCTGTAGCGAAGTAGATCTGTCTGCCCATGACCACAGAAAAAAAAGGAACTGCTTTATATTTCGCTTTTATGGACAAATTTTCTTTATTCATAATCAAAATTGTGAATAAAAAGTCTAAATTAAGATCATCACATTCGCATACATTTTATGCTTTTTTCTGCTGCTACACGTAAAAATACAAAAATTGTGAAATTAAATCGAATACTTTTATATTAAAATTGTTCATTAAAAACTTGTGTTGTTGAATGGTGTATGAGTTTGTTCTTGTTATGAGCATATCATTGCTTCGGCTTCATCGTACTAAATCAGCACTTTTGCCAGTTGAAATTCAGTTATGTTGAGCATAAATTATCGCTGCGCAGTAACCGATAAGTTAACCTTGAAAGAGCTTAGGTGCGATCAACATTTTTTTCGTGTTGTCTACGTCAATGTTTTTTTTTTTATTTGCCATATTTTATCCTTCATTCATGAGAAAGCAAATTGTATCGCTATGTTTTTGGACGGTATTTCCGCACTCGCTTGGGAGTTGCTGTTTTCGAGGTATTTGGGCCACCGGTCTTCCACATAAAGTTGGAGGCGTCTCGTTAAGTGCCTTACCCAAGGACACGACAAGAAAACTTGCCGGCTTGTTCTCCACAACCTCCACTAAATGCCGAACGCCAAGCAGGGAAGCTATAAATAGCATTTTTAATAGTCTTTTGGTATGACGTGACAAGGGAAATGAATCCCAGGTCTACCGACTGCGAAGCGGACGCTCTAACCACTACGCCATCGTGCTATACGAGAAACTTGGTTTCTTTTACCTCCCCCCCTCTTAAATTGTTCTTATCATACTATTTTAATCTTTGCAAAGAATGTTGGTGAGGTGGACCTACGGATTGAGCTCAGACCGATTTCAGTGCAAAGAGCGAAGATGTGAAACTATGAAGAAAAACAATGATAGGATTTATGCTGGTTTTAAACGTAGGCCTTCTACTCTCAATAATCTTGGTCACGGTGTCGTCTCTGAATTTAGTTTGAAGGACTGGTAAACTTGTTGTTGTAATGGTCTCGTATTTAAATTTTTTAGCTTGTTCATGTTTAACGATTTATCCTTTTTCTTTTCTTCAATTTTGGTTTGTATCTATGTAGTTGATGATAACTTTATATTAACTAATAAAATATTTTTTGTGAGATTTAGAGCATAGAATCTGCAGAATGAGATCGTTAACTGTTCCAACCGAAAACATAGCAGAATGCAACAGGTCACGTGTAGAAGCTCCGCGTTGAGTTACCGGTATAAATTTACAGATAATCTCCTAAGAAGCTAGGTTCTCCGACTAGTTACGGAAAAATTTGGTCGGGGAGGTCATGCACTTTTCCTACAGCTTCCATTTAAATATATCAAGGGTGTAAAAGAAATAAGTGTACGCCCCCAAAATATTTTTATCCCTCCCGTTTCCACATATTTCCGAAATAGGCAAAGAACTCACTTGCGAAAGATTAATCTCCAAAAAAAAGGTTTTCACTTTTGATTGTTTAGAGCAAAAGAGTCGCTCAAAAAAATATAATTAAAAAAAAATCTCTCAACTTTGTTTTGAGATATAAATACCTTTAATCACACAAAATTATCAAAAATTGTCAATATAAGTAGAAAAAAGATTTTTACTTTTTGTTTGAAGCTAAAAATAGCAAAAAAGTCAGTTACAAATAGAACGATATTTCCCATAATAAGGGTTTTCAACTTTGTTGAAAAACAAAAATGCTTTCAGCCTTCCCCAGAGAATCTTTGAAAATATACGTAATGAGTAAAAATTGTCTTCACACTTATTTGGAGCTGAATATAGCCAAAAAGTCACGTAGAAAAATTTATTCTTCAAAAAAGTGCTCAACCTTGTTTTTCAACAAAAGTGCCTTTCCTCTCCCCCACATACACAATAAGTGTTACGCCCATGAAATAAACCGGCTTTTAGAGGTTAATTCTGATTCGTGTTTTAATTTTTGAGAGAATTGATAACCCAATTTGTTCCACCACAGGGCAAATCAACGCCTTTTTAATAAAAAATACTTAAATGTTCAGCTGAAAACGTATTTTTTGGGGTGGGGACATTAATTTAAATCCTTTTCTTAAAGGTACCGAAATAATTGTTTAAAAAAGGATATAAGTTGCAGCTACTTTCAACTACTCTGGGCTCTTTACACAATCCGCAGTTTGTCGGTATTGCATGGACCCTTCGCCCCTGCTTACTTACGATTGTTGCAAAATTCTGATTAGATAATTGCTAATCCTGCAGTCCTAGATTAGCTTACCGAGTATAACCTAAAAATCTTTTATTTTTAACACATTTGCTAACAGTTTGTGTCATAAATATTTAGCTTCATTAATTATCAATCTTTGCGATTTCCAAAAAATTACAATTTTAAATAATTAAGTGTCAACAAAATGAACTGAATACAAAAGCCTACATTGAAATTCTATGCAGACAATGCGTTGTTGGTCCTACAACAAAACTTTGAAGAGCGCCGCTAGTGGAGATGACGTTACGTGCAACTGATCCACATAGAAAGGTTTCACGCACGTGATCAATCGTCATCAAGATGGGCTTTCGAAAAAAGTGGCTGACCACTTTCAGTGTTTTTGTATTGAACTGAATAGGAGTGATACCGTTTTTTGCAAATTAAATAGATAGACTGGACAGTTGTCAAATAAACGTTAAATATGTTTTTTTTACTAGTGTTATGGAATGAATCTGAAATCAAAGTAAACTAAGAAGTGTTAAGGTTTATTTGTTACTGTTGCTAGTTAACCTAGTTTTATGGACTAAACAAGCAGGCTTATTTGCAGTCAGCTTCTGTTAGGGTTTCATATTTGAATAATCAGCGTGTTTGGGAAAACTAAATTAAAGTTACTTGCAACGTGGAACTTATACAGCATATTTACTTGCATAAGTGTAGCAAAACGGCAGGCATCTGACTATAATTTAACTTAAAATGAGTGCACTACATGTGGCGACTAATCACTTTTATCATGATAGCTACTGAACGTAGGTGGCGATCCATGTATAAAGCCAATTGTTGTTAGCGACTTTCTGCTTGTGGTTTGTAGTTGAAGTTGCTGAGGTTGCTACATAAATATATTGAAGAGTTGTAAACCTAAGCGATACTGTAGCCTGGATGACAGGGCAGACTTCTGTACCGTTTGCCATGAGTTGGATTAAATAATAATGGATATAATCACCAGTCCTTTGAAAGTTTTTGTCAATGGTGCCAGCAGACTGATTACATTGACCTAACAGATTGAATTTTGTGAACTTTGTTTTTTCTTAGACAATTTTTTTGGCTATTGCCTCGGCTTCTGGGCCAAGTAGGCCAAGGATAATCAAAAACTTATGGTACCGATGGTAATGATCTGATAATGGCTAATTTCGCTGATGTACCTAGGGGTATCTAATAGGAAGGTTGCACGCACGTGATCAAACGTCATCAAAATGCGCTTTCGAAAAAAGTGGATGACCAAAGTCAGTGTTTTTGCATTGAATTGAATAGGAGTGATATCGTTTTTTGCAAAGCAAATGAAGAAACGTGACAGTTGTTGAATGCACGTTAAATATGTTGTTTTATTGATGAATCTAAGGTCAATGTAAGATAAGAGGTGCTAAGGTTTGCTTGTTATTGCTAATAGTTGGGATAATTTTATGGGCTAAACATGCAAGCTTATTTGTAGCCAGCTTCTGTGAGGGTTTTATATTCGATTAATCAGCGTGTTTGGGAATGATGAGTTTAAGTTAATTGTAATGTGTAACTTATACAGTATATTTAGTGGCATAAGCATTCTGAAAAGTTGAAAACTTAAGTTATACTGTAGCCGAAATGACAGGGCAGACTTCTGTACCGTTTGTCATATGCTGGATTAGTTATTGTTGGATAAAATCAGTAAGTTTTTGAAATTTTTTGTCAATAGTAATTGCAGGCCAGTCATATTGATATGTCAGATGTAATTGTGTGACCTTAACCACTCTTTAAACAATTGTTTGGGCTATTACCTAGGCTGCTGGACCAAGGGTAATACAAAAATTACGGTACCGATTTATTGATTCATGCGTAGAGCTCATGCTCTGTTTGCATGTCTTTTGTCACACTGGATCACCGCGACGGGTAGACTGCTTGGCCCCACCACCTGTTTGCCACATAAAGATGAAGGCATACCGTTAAATGCCTTGCTCATGGAGACAGCAAGTAAGCTTACCGGCAAGCTTACCGTACCGGTAGTAATGATCAAATAATGGTTGTTTTTGCTAATGTACCGACTGGTATCTAATTGGTATTGTTTATTTTTAAGTGAGGAGCAAATGATAGTTAGATGACACTTCTCTTAGGGGCATTTTTTTAAAAATTAGCACACTGTGCTAGGCTTATACTAGCCAACTGAAAGACCAAATCTCAACCAAATTGCTTTTGGTCAAATTTATTTGTTTCCGAGAATCCAACTAGCAATAATTCATTCCAGATTTTAATTAATTTTTCATTAGTTTTCAAAATAACCCCAAAAGTTGGTGTTCGCCCTATACCTCTCCAGCATAAATTACAGCTTTTGGTTAGCCACTTTTTTTGGCGCGAAATGTGTGACGTCACATGCAACCTTCCTATTGGCTTACAGTTATTTTCGACCGAGGAATAAATGATAATTAGATGATACTTCTCTTAAGGTCGGTTTTTTGGCAAATTGGCACACCGTACCAAGTTTAGAATAGCCAACTGAAAGGCCTAATCTCAACCAAATCGTTTTTAATTAAATTTATTTGTTTCCAAGTAACAAACTAGAAATAATTCATTCCAATTTTTAATTAATTTCTCATTAGTTTGCAAAATAACCTCAAAAGCTGGTGCTCGTCCTATTCCTTTCCAGCGTAAATTATAGCTTTTGGTCAGCCACTTTCAGATCGCATATGATGTCACACATTTGGCGCGAAAAAAGTGGCTGACCAGAAGCTGTAATTTATGCTGGAATTGTAGCATAGGGAAAACACCAACTTTTGGGGTTATTTCGAAACCTAATGAGAAATTAATTGAAAATTTAAGTGAATAATGCTAGTTTGCTACTCGGAAAAAAAATAATCAAAAGCTATTTGGTTGAGATTAGGTCTTTCAGTTGGCTAGTGTAAGCTTAGTACTGTGCGCCAATTTGCCGAAAAATCGGCCCTAAGATAAGCGCCATCTAAATATCACTTGCTCCTTACTTAAAAATAACTCTATGCTAATTAGATACTCGTAGGTACATCAGCAAAAACAATCGTTTTCTAGTCATTACCACCGGTGCCGTAAGTTTTTAAATCACCCTTGGTCTAGCAGTCCAGGTAGTAGCCCAAAATATTGTTCAAGAAATTGTTATAGTTACAAAATTACATCTGATATATTAATATAACTGGTCTGCAAGCATTATTGACAAAAAAATTCAAAAAATTTCTGATTTTATTCATCCATATCAAATGCATTATAAGGCAAACGGTATAAAAGTCTGCCCAGTCATGTAGACTACAGTATAATTTAACTTTACAACTTTTCAGTATGCTACTAAATTTAGTGTATAAGTTGCACATTACAATTAACTTAAGTTCAGCATTCCTTTGAATAGTCGAATATGAAACCCTAACTAAAGCTGGCTACAAATAAGCCTGCATGTTTTGCTCATAAAATTAGCCTAACTGGTAGCAGTAACAAGCAAACGTTAGCACCATTTACCTTACTTTTTCCTCAGATTCATTCCACAACTTTAATAAAAAAAAATATATTCAACGTTCATTTAATAACTGTTTAGTTTATCTATTTAATTTGCAAAAAACGGTATCACTCCAATTCAATACAAAAACACTGACAGTGGTCAGCCACTTTTTTCGAAAGCCCATTTTGATGACGATTGATCACGTGCGTGAAACCTTCCTATAAGTCTAATGCTTAATAAGTTAAAAAAAGCCTTTGAACACGTAAAATATCAGTAAAACTGTGATTTGAATCCGAACGTAGACTACGTTGCCTTCTTTAGGTTACACTAGCTTTTTAACCCACCTTTTCCTCCTTCCAAGCCACATCAAAACTTATGAAGTACCGGTATTTTTGCTTTAGTCTAAGCAACCAATTTTTTTCCTTTTCTGCAAAAAAATGCATTGCTACATGCAATTTAATTTTATCTAGGATTAATACTGATGGTCTACAACTGTTTATTCAATGAGAGGTCCAATTTTATCGCAGCTGTTATCTGCGATAAAATTGGATTGGCCATCTGCAGCAGCAACATTTGGCCATCTGCTAATCCACTCAAGAGCTTTTACCTGTTTTACCAAGTACTCAGAATTTTCCACAACACTGGAATCAATCAGCACCAATTGCTGTAAACAGGTCGTGCCTTTTATAAAAGTAGAACATCACACCTGTTGTGAAGTTTGAACCCACAATCACTATTGCCGTAAACGTTGCTCAATCCACTTGACTACGTTCTCATCTTTTGATGTGTGATCGTAGTCTGGAGCAAAAATAATATAAATTTTCTGTTTCAGTAGCGCAAACTTTGATTAGGCAAAACTGCCACTGATTCCACTAACTAAAATATAGCCAAATGCACCCTTAACACTTTCGACACCGCGCCAAGCCAATTACTGTTCACTTGATACTGGTTAACTTTAATTTTGAAAACTTAAGCTTACCTTACAGGTGTGCATCTGCAGCTGACTACTTGCTCAATGTAATATCCGTTAGATTTGGCTTTACTGGTTTTTAACAAATGGCCTATTTTTTTTTCTGAAAAACTCCTTTTCTCCACCAAATTCGCAAAAAAATACCACAGGAGATAAGAGACGTCCCATATCTCCATTAAAAGAGAGATTTTCGACGTTCGTTTACACCATTTGGTGAAACAAAATCCAATCGATAGAGTGGACAAGCAATCAAAATGAACGCCGTCTGTGCTTCTGTAATCGCTAGCTGATGTAAGTATTTAATTTTGCTGTATCAGCTTATCAGGCAGCTAGACATAATTATCAAAACAAATGTGCGATAGCAAATAACAAATGTTTTATTTCTTTTGCACCCAAAATCAGGGTGTGGTAAGGAATGGAATCTTTAAAAATAGTCGCTTGTTATTACATCTGCTGACTTTTAACAAATTACTAAAAACGAGCAAACCAAAACAAACCACGTGGCCAAAATTTATAGCAATCGTCTTTTTAGGAAGAGAAAATCTGACGTCTATCTTGGGCTCAAGTTGGCGTGGTAATCTGCTCTTTTTAATAACATTTTTGGAATGCTAGAGTTTTTCAGAAGCTGTTTGATATTAAACAAAACGTGTCTAATGTGCGTATACTGAACTGAGAAGATTAGAAATGACAAATTTACAATCATATGACTTTCTAAGTACGCCTGCAGAAACCACTGAAAGTGCAAATCTTCCACTGGTAGACAAGCACTAAATTTCTTTATCATCAATAAGTTTGCAAGAAAAAGATTTAAACAACATTAACCTTTGTTGTTGAAGGAACAGAAAGTTTCTGGTTACGTGCTAGAATCTTGACTAAATATAGCCAGGACTCCATTAAGAAGCTGGAAAATTTCTTTGAATGAAAAGGACTTCTTCTCCTTTTTTCGTTTGAGGGCTCATCGCAGGTTTTCGGCTCGATGTTGAAGCCAGTTTTTTGTATCATCGGTCACGTTAGTGAGGTTCGTGACGGTGCTAGGTGGACGAAGAAGATTGCAACCAAACAAGATGTGCCCCGCATTTTGGGTGGCAGCTCCGCACGCACATGAGGCTGATGTTCTGAGTCCCCATTTGTGCATTTCTGCACCAAACCGCCCCACTCCAGCTCTGAGGCGATTTAGGGTAACTCACAGTTTCCGAGGTAAGTCAGATCCAGGTGGTGCGGTGGTATCCAGGGTTAGCGTCAGCTGTTTAGAACGTTGATGTTTAGTCCACTCTTCGTTCCAGACCTTAATGATATTGTGGTCGCAGTTATGGTATTCTGCTGCGTGACGGTAGAAAGGGTGACGTGACTTCAGACGATGTGGATCGGGTACCAGACTGTGCAGCGGGTGTTCTTTGTTGGCCCATGCGTGGTAAGATATTTTGTTGGTGACAAAGTTTTTTCTCAACTTGGCTGGGGCAATTCCTGTGAGTACAGGAAGGAGATGTGTGGTGGTGGGTTTCACGCATCCGGTTATGATCCTCATGGTATCATTCAGGGATACGTCCAGCTTTTTGGTATGGGGATCTTCGGCTCCTTAATGGAGTGGCATACTCTGCGCTGCTGTAAACAATTGCAAGGGCTGTTGTTCGTGGGGTTTTAGCATTTGCACCCCGAGATGATTCAGACAGGCATCGGATAAAGTTGTTTCTTGCCATCACTTTTCCACATAGACCTTCTATATGTTATCTATACGTTAGCTGTCTGTCCACTTTTACTCCGAGGTATTTAAGGTGTGGTTGTGAGGGAGGTTGATTCCATGGACGCAGATGTTTAGTTGCCGTTGCGCTTCACGGTTGTTCAAATAAAAAGGGGTCGAGGTTGTTTTTGTTGTATTCAATTTTAGTTTCCAGGTTTGAAAGAAGTCAGAAAGATCCTCCACAACTTAAGCAAGACTTAAAAAAGCAATAATCAACAGACGCTCAAAGACCTGTCCAAGATAGTTTTTTTTAATAAGGTTTAGCAATTTATTGATATAGCTCATGCCCACGTCATGGACCTCATTGAAAACAATGAGAAAACTCAGACGTCTGGGCTGCATGATAGGGCTTGACAAAGTCATTGTACAAAAAAAGGTAAAGTAGGCAAGAAACAAGGAACTGTTGTAAAGAAGAAGATGATGTTCACAACCGGAAAATAATCTTTGTTGCAAAGTTAAGATTGGAAAGCAGCACTGACAGAGCTAAATCGGAGACAAAGCGAAGAACAACCATGCACAAATACAAATATTCTCATGACTTTAAAGAGGGGACGTCAAACCGTGATGTCGCCTCAATCAGCTGTCGCGATTCATCGCACAGAAGCCAGTGACCAAACTGCGACATTGATCCTTTTTTGTGGCATTCAGAGCACTTGGAAATAAGCCCACAAGAGCTTGCACTCAGCAGGTCTACCATCCAGCGTCAACGAAAAAAGTTGAGAAAACTAACAGCAACTTCAATTGCTTTAACCCTAATTGGAATGAAAAACTCATGTCTGATATCACAGGAAGGCAAAGGTAACTTGATAATAGTACAAACAAAGCCATGGCTCAAGCCGTACACAATACATAGTTAGAGTGGCTAGGAGAAAATTCAGTTCGCGCTGTCTGCTTCAGGGGGAGCTTGTTATAATGCTCGAGTAGCTTTTACGAAAACATTCGCTACACTTCGCCTATCGTTATCATATTATTGAAAAAACACCAGGATGTGTGTTTCAAGAGTACCTAGGCTCGGCGGGTGCACCTGAACTTAGCTTGTTCTAAGGTTTTCAGACACAATGAAAGCATTTAAGCAAAGAAAAATTTGCGGATGTTTTTATGTATGGTTTTACCCCTTCTAAGCTTGGAAATTTTAGTGATGATGTCACTAGTTTATGCAACCTACAACTGCAGCAAAACCACCCTTGAGATGACTGCCAGGATTTGCTTGACATGATTCTTATATTTCTTGGAATCAAATTATTTCATGTCAAAAGATTTAAAACACCCCATTCATCAAGCACGCTGGGTGGCAAAAGCTATAAACCGCGCCAAAATTTGGTTGATTTGATCAGTTAAAATTTACAAAAACAGAAAAATGAACTGTAACAGCAATTTTTCTGGGAAAAGTTTATGTTTCAGCTTGCTTCGTCGTACCACTTGCTCCACAAGCAGCCAGACACGATTTAAACATACTTCAATCACTTCATTGCTACACTCAGCCTCAAATCAAAGCAGCTAATTTCCCTAAGATGATTTGGTCGTTTATGGTACCCTTTATAGAATTTAATTCTTCTTCACTTGTTTGATCCTGACGTAGATCAGTCTACTCAGCGAAGTTTGCTGAAAGCTTCGGAGAATGTTGAAGGAGAGGAAGAACCACTGCCACAAGTCTGTGTGGATAAAACCAACCCCAAAAACAAAACAACGATGATTTTGTCAGCAAAAGTAATAGGAGGTTGTTTCGCATTCTGGGCGTGTCCGACAGCTTTCTTGAAAGGGAACTAGACTTTTGGAACAATTGTGAAGACTTTAAAAGCAACCACTAACGACCACGCTGAGAGGGATGTGTGGTTTTGATATAGCAAATGACTCAATCATGTCGTTTTAAAAATCAAGAACTACTGCAGTATGCTTTACAGATTGTAGAACAGAGCCAGACAAATGCTCCGAATATGAAAAAAATAAACTCTATTGCAGCAATAACATTTGGGTATACACGACTGTCGAAACTTTGAATAAGTTTTCAGTAATGGGAACCTTTTGGGAGGGTCAGACATGTAAAAATAGAAACTTTAAAATTTAGCCTCAAATAAGGACCACCCTACTACACAGCCTAAGTTTTACAATGCTATATACATTTAGATCGAAACTAAATTCTATTGGCTGACATTGGGTTAGACCAGGTTTAATTCAAAAGTACTGTAGTGGGTAGCATCTCGCACTTCATTGAGCAGCCATGCTAAACACCTTTTTGTCTGTTTTTATTTTTTTTGTTAGCCAGCTTTCGGCGGCTCAGCACCTTGCTTCCGCCGTTGTGTGTGATTCTAGTTTCTGCTGTACGTGCTGTGTATTGCTATTTTGCAACTTCGTGCGTCCCTAGTTCGACTCCCAGCTAGTTTATCGTTGCTGCTAGATCCGCCAATTAGACGATTTTACTATAACTTGCTTATGAGCACTGCTCGCTCAACTGACAAAGTAATTTATCGTCAGGTTAGTAGCCGCTCCGCTATTTCTGCTTAAAGAGTATCGTGCGCTTTTAGTTCGTACGCCTGGCGATCTAATCTCACGCCAGGAGTCCTTCCCTGTCTGGCTCTACGGCAATCTCGCCGTGGACTGACATCTACTATATTGCTTATGATGATCGGTTTAACTGTAATGACCCCTGTAGTTGTTGGCTATTGGAGTAATTGTCCGTGCTGGCTAATTATTAACGCGAGGTCCCCTACGCACGAGACAAGTGAATTACAGCAGCGTGAGGTTTAAAGATTATGTTGATCCATCCGTAGCAGTGTGGTAGAATTGATCGAAGATTAACATTGCAATGTGTATTATCATTTCACGTGTTTAAAATCACACACAAATATTTGCTTTTTTACGTAGGACTAGATATAATATTTATTTCTTTTCTTATCATGGTAGCTCAATGATCGACTTGCCTTCCCGCCGTCATTTTTTGTCGGTCGTTTGGTAACTAAGTTCATTGTAACGCGTAAAGCAATTTTATTTCCGACCATGCGATAAGAAATTGTCTGGTCTCTCCTTGCTGAACGGTCGTGTTTTTAATGTCTGTCATCATTGCATGAGTAGCGTGTCGAATTCTACTGTCCGAACATTAATGCAATAAAAAAAAAATTATTGTCGTGCTTTCTTTTCAATCGTAACTACCGTAGCGCCTATTTTAGGGTCTCAGTCAGCACGCCCCCGCCAAAAAAGAAAAACCCCACAGTACCATGATCACAATTAGGAGCTATGCTTCCTATTTATAACAACTATTTCTTAATGCTTCAAGAAATATTTTTTAAGTAAAGCCGTCAAAATTGATATTTTTAATGCCGACATCACTAGTGAATCCTGCAAAGACGACATCTAGCTGGTGAACCCTGCAAAGACCGACAGGTAGCTTAGTAATTCACTCTGACACAGTAGAGCAGCAATCAAAAAAAAAATTTTTTTTATGCTTTATTCATTTCATAGAATAACAGCATTAACTTTGTAATACGTCAATATACTGCATAAAATTTGCATTCAGTTTAATTAACCAAACCTATTAAAAGATAAAACACAACTTGTAAATATAAACGACTCATTGAAGACGAAGCACCGCTGGCTGTATCTTTGTTTCCATCAGTCGTTTCATCGCCTGAAGTTAATTATTAATAAATAAGCATTTACTTTATCTTTTAATCACAGCACAATCTTTACTATTAAACATAGAGCAAGTTGTCTTTTGATTTGCTTGGGAGTAATCAGAACTGTTGATAGAGTGCATTTCCACCGCTAACACATATCAACAAAAGTAAAAATTGTCGTAAAGGACGCAAGCAATCGCTTTATTGCAACAAACTGAGCTGACGACAGTAGACAAATATAATTAGTAAAAACAGAGGATTGCCGCTGACAGCCGCAACTGAAGCGGTCAGCTTCAGATATCTCTCACTCTGAAGAGAGGCTGATTGCAATCTCAGAATGTCCAGGCTAATGTGACTGCAGAAACAGTTCATCATCATGAGAAAAGGAACCGAGCATGAAATTCTATTCGGAGTTCAATCAAAATTGTGAGTTACGTGAAGTCATCATAAACTTGAATACGTTGTAAAATGATACCAGAAAAGATGTACAAACATAAATTATGTTTGTATTGTCTTACGCAAATTTTTACAATAAGACAATACAAACAAAAAATATATCATTGCTTACTTTTCAGTGGTTTATCTACCTGTACCAGCTTATGTACCAACCACAGTCCGTTTAATCAACTGATCATTAGTTTTGGGATTTTAAGTTAATCTGTTTGCCAGCATGAATGCTCAAAGTATCGTAAATTTGACGAAACGTAAAATATGCAAATAATTGTCAACAGTAAGTCCCAAGTAGGTATGAAGTAATTTGACAATATGTGCGTTTTACTAATTCTTGTAATTTGCCTCTGAAATTGAAAGAGCATGTAACATGCGATGTCTTGCACATGCTCAGTTATAGTTGTTTATTTCAACAGGTACCACAATGTATGAGCAAATTTCTCAATTTAAACAGAAAATCGCACGTTAGATTACAACTAATGCGGTTGATTGAGCCAGGTCCTGTACTTTTAGGTAATTTGTACGTTGATCGAAACATAACGTCTTGGTGTGCCGAGTTAAGCTGAAGCAGGCTAATTCGAGCAGAACAAGAATTTGCTTTGCAAAAGCAAACAAAGCAGCTGTATCATTGAAAGGTGTAGCCCCTTGGCCAGATACCGTTATGAAAGGTAACAGTGAAGTAGGTTTACTCTCGGCGAAAGTAAACAGTCACAATTGACTTGAATTGTGTTGTCACTGATGCAATTCACCGACAACACCGCGAATAAAACCTCGAAGACACAATCTAAAAAAACCTGAAAAACAGCTAAAATAATTGGAATCCCTAAATCTAAACTGGAGAGAATCCTGAGCCAGGTCGTACAACTGCCTTGTTATCTCATTTTAAAAAATGGAGATTAAAAACAAGCTAAACTAAAACGGTGTCGGCAGTCTTTTATCTTTAACAAAGAATGAAATAATTAACATTAACGATTCACCTCTGTTCTACTGTCATGAACTTAACTATTTCGAGGTAAACTTAAGGATGTTGCTTGCCGCGTGGAAGCACTACGCAAAAATTAACATCTCACATAGCATTGCGTGGGCGCTTGATTGAATTAAGCAATGGTAACTGCGTACGACCGACTAAACACCAATGTTTTCCATTACGGAGTACTGCACACCTGTTGGGAAACGCAGAGCACACTTGCACCACATTGATACCGCTACCAATGCCACCTTACGTATCGGTACAATCCAACTGATATCCTTTCCACCATTTCCAGCCGACTTTCCCATTTTTACAGATAACTAACTTGTTGAGCTTCGTCGGGAACAGGCTACTCAGAGTGTCACTCGACGGTAACTGCTAAAACAAATTCATCAGTTCCATCCCAATATTACTGCCGCTGCAAGTAAGAAACCTCGTTGTTTGGTATCAAATCACCCAGTTACCTGTGCAGGATAGATGCTGCTAGAAAATTCAAACAACATAGAGATTAGGGTGCCACATTTGGCTGATCAAAAATGAAATTCGTAATGGCGAAACACCACCATGCTACACGCTATCATCCCGGATATCACACCATCGAAATACTTCTACTGATTCGGCGTAGGTAAAATTGGACTTCTTATTTGCTTTGTACTTTACTGCTTAAACAAGTACAAACAAGAAGTGGCACTTTCTATAGCCTGTGGTGCGGAAAATCAAACCGTCGACCATAAATATTTCATCTTGCAATGCCCCATGTATCGATTTCCAATTGGGACACAAGGTCTGTCGATCACTGCGGATGGCAATACCAACAGTGGTTGTTAGCTTGCTGCACATTTGGCCAGTCGTATATCTTGGAGGATATGCCATAGTTCTAGGGTCGTAAAAGAACATTCTAACTCACACAAATAATCTTGGACCCACGTTAACCAATTAAAACACTGATTCTTCTTATAGATACGTCGATGAAATCACTTATAACTTTGCGAGTAAAACCTCAAATGCCGATAGTTTTCAAACTCAAAGCGTTGTAAATCTAAGAGTTCGGTAGAGATACAACAGAAACAGAAGTTCCTCTGCTCCTCTTTGGTAATCCAGCTTTACAGAGCAGAGAAAAGAATGTAGCAAATTGCGCAGCACATGTTGTACAAAGTGATTAATAAAACAATACTTGCAGTGCTGCTTGTCCAGTTGCTTCAACTCCACCTCCAGCCAGACGTGATATACTTTTGTTTGAGTCATTGTAATCGGCAAGTCATTACCTTTTGTGTGCATTTAGAATTTTGTTAAGTGACACCTTGACTTAGGACATCATTAAAGTTATTTTGAAACAATGTTGAGTTGTTATAATCGGTTAACTTTACACACTTAGACCTCATTAGTCCCAACTCTGAACAACTGTAATTCCTGCTATGTGACACAAAACTGTTGGAAACGAATTTCTTTCCACGCATTTTACCACTTTAATTTGTAAACCCACCTGTATGACTTCAAACAAAAGTTTCAGAACACATGTGCTTAATCATTAAAACAAAAATACGATAAATCGGATGATGAAGTGCAAAAAAATACAGAGCAGAGTTAGTGCTCGTGAATACAAATTTTTGAGCGCTTATAGTCGATGCCGAAAACATTAGGCAATTAATATTATCTCTGCGCAATAAATGCTTTTTATGCGGTACGCAGTATATCTGTTTACCTAAGTTCACAGTTTATCTAAATAGAAAGGCAAAGAAGCTGATGCAGGCCCGATACTAAAATTTGTGTAAGTCAGAACCAATGGTGAAAGGTTTTTGTGTCGTTTTTCGAGTTAGGAAAACCTTGCCAAGCGCTTTTCCAAGCGAAAGATTTTTTTTAAGATCAACTTTTTGAGAGCAAATTTTGTGACCTTTATGCGTGACAGCACAAAAGCCAGGGGAATTATTACTTACTTCACATCAGTAATAGGTGAAAAGAGTCGCTATTACCAAACAATAATAAAGTCAGCTTAGACAGTTATTTGTTAAAAAATAAACACAAATAAGAAAACTGCACTGAGCCTCAAAAAATTATTTTTTATAATGACGAAAAACTGGAAAAAGTAAGTAGAAACAAAATCTAAAAAAGGACCCAAAAGCTTATCGCAAGTATAAAAAATAATAATACTCCAAAACTTTCAAAAATTTGATGACTAGCATAATAAGAAACTACAAAGAGATCCAAGGAAAAATATATACACACAAAATCCAGAAGAAAAACCAAAAAATAATAAGGTAGTCCTAATCCCAAACTCTAATAACAAACAAACAATCACTGTAAAAAATATCAAGCAAAAACGTTACAGGATTAAGAGATATAAAATATTCAACAACGACAAGGTTGGACGCCGAAGAACATTGCGACCCCGGGTCTGCCTCACTTTCTAGTAAACATACAAGTAAAAAAAAAACTTACGTGAAAATCTCGAACAAAAAAAACAACATAAAACTTAAGGCTCAATTGCAATAACGCTAACACAACCCAAAACTCGAACTGCAGGATTTTTGGAGTATTATTGTTTTTCATACTTACGATAAGCTTTTTGGTCCGTTTTTAGATTTTGTTTCTACTTACTGTTTCCAGTTTTTCGCCTTCATAAAAAATTTGCTTTGAGGGTCAGCGCGGTTTTTATATATATGTGCTTATACCATTAGTAACTTACTTTGATTTGCTTGAAAGAATATTTATTACGGTACTTTTTGTGCGATTTTTATTTTTTGCAGAAACTGAGAATCCATTAACAAAATCGATTTTTTTTGCTAACAAACGAATGTCTAACCTGACTTTATTATTGTTTCTTGATAGCAGACTCTTTTTACCACTTGCTGATATGGGGTAAAGTCGCTTAGATAGACTATCCTACTAAGTTTGATTTCCGTTTTCCAGTTTAAATTTTGCTTGTTTGTGCAAATGTTTGGATTTGTGTTCGGCTACACGTTCGTATTCGTGTTCTTGTTCGGGAAGAAGTGATTTCGTTAATATTCATCTCATCCAAACACGAATGCCAACATTTGGGAGAGCTATCACTTATTCCATTTGATTAACATTTTTTGTTTGAGAGGATTTGGAAAAAATCTGATAGTTGATGTCATTATGAATTTAATTTATTTGATAATGTACCGTAGATAAATTAAAAAAGTGTTGAAGTTTCATTGTCTAAGCTGCAACCTGTTTTCAACTGTGCCGAGGCATTGTTCAGCTGAAGAAGTGAGAAAATCGGTAAAGATCGTCACAAGCATTCATGAATTTCTTAATGCGGCTCTTTCAAATTCAAAATTGAAGGCAATGGTAAATAAGAAATTCTACCAAATTGATAAAACAATAAACCCTTTAGGAGGTGAAACAAAACTGGATGTAGAAAAGGAAAAAAAAGTTATTTGATTTAAAGTCAACAGCAAAAACGGCAGTATTAGAGTACGAAAAATAACTAAGACGAAGGAGGGCGCCAGAAACGAGCAACTACTCCGTCTGAAGTCCGATTCAAAATATTTAGCTTTATTGGACTTGTGTTTACAAAGGGCATACTTAACACAAAAAATGCGATATGGCAAATGCTGCAGCTACTTCCTGTATCGTGTTTGCGCCAGCAACAAATGGCTAGATTGTAACAACCATGGATGTACCAATTACGGCAATTACTCCACCCCCGCAAAATACAAGACTATGATTGCTGGAGAGAATTCTTCTGCTACGCCAATCAAGCTACGCAGACCAGAAGAACAGAGAAATGAGATGGTTTAAGTTAAACACAAAATCAAGAAACCAATATTCACTAGGAACTTAACAGTACCAACACATTTTTATTGAAGCTTATCAACAAAGTGAATACAAGCAATGATAGAATGCTTCAATTCCTTGGATTTCAAACATAGCAACCAAACAAACAAACTGAACATAGGTACTGCAACTTAGACCTACTACAACTGGAGTGCAGTAACTAAGGCTTTTACTATCGGTTAAGTAAATACATGGTGGCGGTGATTTTTGTCAAGTGTTTCGTAGGCTATTTCTCAATCAAAAATGACATTACACAGTATATTATTAATGGTAGCCTATTTTATGTTGAATTGGTCGTAGAAAAATAGTGACAAAATAAACAAACGGACAGTCAACTTGAAGTAGTATATTTTGTATGGTATAACTTTATTTCGCCCTTCTGAGATTGCTTTGGGAAGACAATCGCAGTGATTCAAGAAATAAGGAACTAAGCAACATTTCAACAACTCTTTGGCATTTTCTTAAAGCAGTAGACGTAGTGGATGCAACTTCTTCATTATCCCCATGAAAGGTATGGATATCTGTAAAATCAAGCAATGAGATTTCATTTCTTCAGCAAATATTATGATGAACACAGCATATTATTGTAATTTTTGTTGCTTTTGCAGGTAAATAGCACATAGTGCCCCAGTGTGGTCTAAATTCTCTACCGACTTTTTAAAATGCCAAATACTCTCTTTATTGAAAAGCGAGTTTTACAGTAAATTGCATTACATCTGCGCCCTTTCATCATTATTGGGTTTTGTGTGGATGTCATCAGCCATTTTTAGGATATAGTCTCTTATCACCAAAGAACCAACAATCTCCAAACATTTCTTGTTGGAAATGATCATATATTGCAGTGTTTTAAAGAATGAAAGTGCCATGGCTTAATCTTGGCCATTTTGCTACGACGTCAATAAATATGAGATTTTCATCACCGATATCCTGAATGCAAATTGAGCAAAATTTGTTCTGTTCATACAAGCAAACTCATTATTATGTGGAGCAATTATCGGCACATGAGATCCGTCAACGCAGCGAATTACACCAATAAATCCCGAGACTGTATACAGGTTCTGTTTTGTAGCAATAATTTAGCTAAAAATTTTTCGCATGTGGGTGAAATTGAGAGCCACCGAAACCACAAATTTTCAAAAAGCACGAAGCACGTTCCTGACAGTTGGCTGATATACGCCTAGAAAGTCTTCACTTCAACTCTAGAAACTCCAGGAACCAAGCGTTTTTAGGCTTAAGAGAAAATTTTGTTGCAATGTTCGGCTTGCTGGCGGTACCTTAAAGCTTCCATGGTATTTTTTACTACCGGTAATAAGCACAGAAGATTTATCTCTGCTTGGCGTATCTCTCACCCATCCACTCAATCATGTCAACATTTCTCTCTTCTTCATCTCTTACGCTTCGAGATAAATAATTCAAAAAAAGTAGCAGCCAGCCACGGCAAACTTTTTTTCGGTCTTCTCTAATATCGACACTGCAGGCTGATTGCAGTTACAAACGACATCCAAATGGTACGGAGCGTTCGTAATTTTCCACCAATATTCCGATAATTTTTACGAAGATTTTTTGTTTGTGTTCGAGAAAAGCGAGTATGTCATGGCAAAGTTTTAAAAAATTTGCGACAGCTCAGAATCACGGACGTTTTTGTCTGTACAAAGATCATGTAATAAGTCTCCAGACTCTCTTAGGCTTCTAAAGTCATCCAAGGCCTCATAAAAATCTCGGACCGTGATCCACAGGTACCTCCTAAATCTCTCTCAACCCTACAATGTTTAAATCTAGTTTGTTTCTGTTCCAGTTTGTGCGTCAAATTGAATGAGATCTACTGTATACTGTACATCTTCACCTTTGTTTGGATTTCCTACACTCACATGAAAAATTTCCATTCATCACTTTTTTAGTTCTAATTATCCAAAGCGACATTTTGTGACAAAACGAAGTGGTCCGGATTAATAATGTCTTACCGCATTCTATTACTTATTTTTGCAGTCTAACTTATTGCAAAAAATTTTGACAAGGAATGCCCATACTCATCGCTGGAAAAAGAGTTTCGAATTCCGATCAAAAATGTGGGTTGCTGGGCCAAATTTCTTGTACACTACGTGATGCTATGTATTTAGTAAAACGAATTACAACATATAGCTCAAAATCGAGAGCATGTTGGGGTGGTTATTTGAGAATACGAAGGCTCTTTAACGCCAAAAAGCCGAAGAGAGTCAATGTGCAGTGGATTTTACAATACAGAATAAATTGGGACTAATGTAATCATATTCAAAACTGAGTCATGTGCACACAGATGTCGTGCTACGGAAACTATTTGATTTGAAAAAATTTCTGCCATAACTGTGATTTAATGGCAATTGTTACATCGCTTCGTGTTTTTTATCGCGCACATGTTTGGGGCTCGTTTACAACTTCGCTAAAGCTTTTTCGCGCTACTAAATACTAGATCGTTACTAAAGTAGCTGGGAAATTTTCATCACATTTACCATTCATATCAGAGTTACTTTACCTGAAGAGGCACGGTTCTTGATCTATTTATGTTGGCCATGTTGATGCATTTGTTAGTCTGCTGCATAAACACTAGCGAATCTAAAAGTTTCTGACGGGTACACACATTTTGAAAAATAATACAAATATCTTGTTGGTGGTACAGAACTTTAATATACTTTTAAAAAAAGCTATTTTTGCCATAAGCTTTCTGTGGTCCGGCTTTGGCTAACATCTTTGTAGGATATTAAGAAAAAAATTTATTTTCTGAAACACGAAAACCTGTAGTCTACCTCAGATTAGTCAATAACAATTTACCATTTACGCTCGCAAAGCTGAAGCGAACGAATTTCTGACCACCCTAAACTCCCTTCCTCCATCCTTCATATTTACTTTTAAGAAAGAGAAAGACTAGTCTCCACAGTTTTTTGATACAAGTGTCCAAAGAACAAATATTGGCTTTGAAACCAGAGCACACAGGAAAGCCTCCTTCACTGGCCAGCACTTACATTGGGAGTTTTCCAGTCCTGATTAACTTAGAATAAATCCAATGTTTATTTTGGTGCAGCGAACTCTATAATGATCTGCACTAAACACAAACTTGATGAAGAAATACAAGAAATCAAGTAAATATTATACAACAATTGCTGCCCTAAAACCGTTGTGTGTGTGTGTTTACTCCTCCTCTTCCTTGGGATGGAGGTACGGCATGAACGGTAATTCAGGTTCATGCCAGCAACCTAATTGATATTAGGCTAGGGGAAGATGGCAGCCCATTTCGAACCAGTCTTGAGTGACTGGTAGCCCCACCACCAACAAGGCGGACTGCCACTGGTGGGTACCCAAGAGTCGTCTGACATGCTGGGTTAGCAACTTCACAATTATAATCCGGTGAAGTACGGGTGGGGCCACCTGTCTGCCACATAAAGGTGGAGGCGTCCCGTTAAGTGCCTTGCCCAAGGACACAACAAGCAAGCTTGCCGGCTTGTTCTCCACACTATCCCTTTTTTATGCTGAGCGTCAAGCAGGGAAGCTGTGAATACCATTTTTTAAAGTCTTTTGGTATGACTCGACTTAGGGAATGAACCCCAGGTCTACCGACTACAATGTGGACGCTCTAACCACTGCACCATCGCGCCGGTTAAAAACGTTGTCGTCATTCAGATTGCCCAGAAAATCGATCAGTGCACCACTTCTAAACAATTTGGTCTTAAACAATTTCGCATGTACTCGAGAGTTCCGTCAATAGGCAAGCCCCCCAGAAATTTGGAAAAAGAAGACAAAACAGCGGTGGAAGGCTGCTATGGTTCCGTCATCAGCTGCCTGTTCTTGACATCAAACCGAATGCTGCCAGTAGCTAGCAAAGGAGTTCTACCTACCACTTAGAAAAACTCTGCCGTATATGAATATAAGTGCCACTGTGACAGTCGGTGCGTGGAGCGAACATTTGAGCGACCACAGTATTGAATGAAGCAACATACTGTATATCTAAATGGTTAGGACACCAAATCACTTGTTCACAGCGATCTCTACCATACAGATTAAGCAAACGAAATGACACTAAGCCGGATTGTGACTCCGATACTGGTCACCATCTTTTTGAATATGAAAAACGTGCATTAAACTACGACAACAAGCAATTTTCAATCCTCGGTACAGATTGCAGCTCTGTCCTCCTTGATTTATTAGAGGCTGTGTGTGTATATCTAATATATAAAATCCAAAGTCTGTTTGTTTGTCTGTCTGTCAGTCTGTTTGTCTGTTCCTTATGGAAAAAAAATTAGGAGCACCTAGAAAAAAATAAAACATGCATTCCGATGTATTTTTTTCCAGCGGAGTCAATGGGCCTATTTCCAAGTTCGTACCTCGCCCTCCAAGGGAGCTACGGCCCTTTTTCCACAGGAGGGTCTCAGATAACTCTTCGATTCTAATCGAATTGCGTATTTAGGTAGAAAGGTTAGAAAGTTTACATAAAAACTAAAAGTGTATTCTTATGTAAAATTCTCCGAGGAAGACAACGGAAGTAGTTTCGAACCTCTAAGTGCCCCCCTAAGGGAGCTATGGGGGGCAGAACCCCCCTTTGAAAATTCAAATATATTCAATTTAGATGAAATTTAAACCATATGTATAAGACACTAAATTAGAGAGCTTTCCAAAATTTCAGCCTTTTTCGACAATATTAGGGGGCAGAAAGCCCCCTTAAAAATTTAAAGTTTTTGTTAGGTACCACAAACAGAAAAAAATTTGTGACAAATAAAAATCCAAATTTGAAGATTATGAGCAAGACTGTACTTTTAAAAATCCTTAGCAGATTTACCCGTCGTAGATCGGGTAAATATGACTTTTTCCAGGGAAGCCAAGTACGGTGTTTTCATTTCGATCAGATTCGTCTATGGGAGGCTACGAGCCTATGGGGCTCTACTAGAGGCCTATCTGTACTGTTGTACGACGAAATAAAAATCATGAAAACACATTAAAATATGGTTATTCAATGTAAAAACTTAATCAGTCTTTACATTTTACCCGATCAACGACGGGTAAATCTGCCAAGTACGGTATTTTCATTTCGATCAGATTCGTCTATGGGGGGCTACGAGCCTATGGGGCTCTACTAGAGGCCTATTTGTACTGTTGTACGATGAAATAAAAATCATGAAAACACATTAAAATATGGTTATTCAATGTAAAAATTTAATCAGTCTTTACATTTTACCCGATCAACGACGGGTAAATCTTTCAGCCTTTTTCGACTATATTAGGGGGCAGAAAGCCCCCTTGAAAATTCAAATACCTATAGAGAGAAAAGTTAAAGAAGCTTCAAAAAATAAGCAAAAGTGTATTGTCATGTAAAATTTTCCAAGGAATACTGTGGAAGTGGTCTCTAACCTTTAAGTGCTCCCCTAAGGGAGCTATGGGGGGCAGAACCTCCCTTTGAAAATTCAAATATATCTGATTTAGATGAAATTTAAACCATATGTATAAGACACCAAATTAAAAAGTTTCCCCAAATTTCAGCCTCCTACGACTATATTAGGGGGCAAAAAGGGGGGAGAAAGCCCCCTTGAAAATTCAAATACCTATTGTTATGAGTAGTAATGATAAAGGAATTAAAAATGAAGTGTATGTCGCTTTTTATTATCTGTATTGAATAACAAGATTTACAAACAAAACTTTAAGCAAATAATCTTCACCTTTACATAGAATATGGTTATGCTAATGTAACTGTTGAGGTATGATATTGTAACCTGTTTCCTCTTCAAGGTGATTAGCCTCCGATAATGCAAATATTACGTGACAACAGTTTCTAGGGGTTAAAAAGAAAGTGTTGTCAGAATAGTAATCACCAGGATAACTTACATGATCTGACCAATTGCATATACTGACGTTGCTTTTTTATCCTATACCCGGGCAACGCCGGGTACCTCTGCTAGTATATATATATATATATACTAAGCACCAAGTGAAGTGCAAACAGAAGGAGTTTGTTTACACACTCAAACTGTTTGCATAATTCCGGCGTTCTTACTTGGCCTCCTGCTGAGTTTTCTTCTTGCATTTTGCAATTGCAAAATCTCTTTTTTCAGCGGGCATTATTATGCAAGGTCTAATATTGGCTGGCTTTGATTGCCGATGGTCCGAATTTTTGAGATAGATGTATAAGATGTTGCTCACTCCAGCTCTTCTCCTTTGACGTAATACCGCCACTGACGAGAACGTCACAAAAAGCTTATAGCCAAGACAGCTTTTTAAAGTTATGTAGTTCAAGTTATTTATTTTTTCTCCGATGCTGTCCACTTAGCAGAGATGTTCGATTTCACCCCATTCCTTTTGCAGTTGCTCACACTCCGTCTCTCCACTTTGCTCGATTCAGGGTATCCTCTTTCTTTAAACCAATCTTTTCTGTCTCCTTCTCCACCTGCTTCTTCCAGGTCTTCTTTGATCGTCCTCGCTTTCTCTTGCCACTCACTTCAAGATCCAGAGCAACTCTCAAAACGCTATTCCTTCTCAGCACATGTCCATATCATCTAACTCCATTCGCTGTTGCTAACCAGTCTATAGTTTCCTTTACCCCTAGCATGCCCATCTGTTCTTCAGTCGTCTTTCTGACCGTACATGGCTCTCACCATCTCCGTTCTCCTTACAATTGCTTTTTCATTTTCATTTAAACACCATGTCTCCCTTCCATACAGTATTGCTGACTTTACGCAACAATGATAAACTTTACCTTTCATCTTCAGAAGAAACCTTTTTCCAAGTAATCACTTTCCACATTTCCTGAATCTTACCCAACCAATTTTTACTCTTGCTGTAACTGTCGCTTCACAACCACCCACCACTAGCATTTAGTCTGTCTCCCAAATAACATTCGCTGTCTCCACTTCATCGCACGACTTCTCGATCGAATCTACTGCTCCTTCCATTATTCCTCTACATTTCGAGCAAACAAAATGCATTGCCAACCTAGCGATAACTCTCCTTATTTTTGAACATATGCCATAAACCCAGTTTCCACATTTTGTGCACAGCACTAAATTGACCATGACTCTCCTCCCACAAACCCCACATGGATCTAACTTGCTTTTGAATAGTTCTCCTTCCGACCTGCTTACCATCACTTTTGTTTTTCCGATGTTGACTTTCAAATCTTTACTTCCCAATGCATCCTTCCACTTCCAAAATCTTTCCTTTAAGTCTTCCATGGTTTCACTCATGAGAACAAGGTCATCTGCATACAGTAATTTATTAACCATATCCCTTCTTTTGTAATAACGTCCACAATTATTGGAAACAATAATGGCAACAGCACAGATCCTTGATGTACACCAACTTTTATTTCGAATTCCTCTGAATATGCAAATCTCACCCTCACTTATGTCTTTGCACTATCATACAAGCTCATAACTGCCCGAACCATTACTTTTGATAAACTCTTCTTTCTCATGGTCCACTCCATCAATTTTCTTGGCACTCTATCAAAAGCCTTTTCCATGTCAACAAAACACATATACCACTTCTTGTCCTTCTTTTGATATTCCTCCTGCATTCTCCTCACAATGAATATCGCATCCACTGTTCCTTATCCTGGCATAAATCCAAACTGCATTTTATTCAAATTGACTAATGTTTGCATTCGCCTCTCTAGTACCCTTTCAACAGTTTTTATGACATGTTCTAGCAGTTTCACTCCTCTGTATGATCCACAGCTCATCACATTACCCTTTCCTTTAAAGATAGGCACAATCCCACTAGTTTCCCACTCATCAGGCATTCCTCTACCATCCAATACACGCTGACACAGTTCCATGATCACTTTAAGCCCAATTTCGCCACTTGCAATTATCATCTCCATGCTTACTTCAGATGATCCAGTTGCCTTTCCTGAGTTCATCCTTTGCATTGCTTCCACAATTTCATTACGAGCCACTTTTCCATTGTTTCTTCTACTACATCAGTTTCCACCGTGTGGTCCCATTCGTTCTCTTTATTCATGATCTTTTCGATGTGTTCCATCCAAATTTTTGCCCTGTCTTCTTCAATAAAACCCAACCGTCGGTCTCGTCCTCTTAAGCACTTTCCTGCTTCCACATCATTCCCTTCCTGTTTCATTCATCTGAGGAAGTAGAAAACACTGTTAGAATCCTGATAAAAATCACTCAGCTCCTGATTAGCTTCCATTTTCATAGCTCTAGCAACAATTTTTCTCGTTTGATTTCTTATACGTTTGCAATTATTAGTCTTATTTTCTTCTGATGGAAATCTGCACAGCTCTTTAAATGCCGCCTTCTTTTTTTGCTATGATATCCTTGACCTCTTCATTCCACCACCACCACATGTTTCCTCGATCTCTCCTAGACCTCTTCTTTCCACACGCTTTATCACATGTCTTTAGAACACCATCCTTGAAAGTTTTCCACAAATCAGGCGCGTTTGTGCTTACTAGTACTTTTACTCTTTTTTCAAATCTTACTCTTGTTCAGTTTTCTTTCAGCTTCCAAGTCTTTCTTCTATTGATCCGTTGCTTTTTCTTAATCATTTTTAGAACCTTTTATCCAGATCTACGACCACCAGCCTGTGCTGAAGTTCCCATTGGAATCACTTTCACATCGCTTATATGAGTTCTGTATTTTTCTCACACAAGCACAAAATCAATTTCTGTTTGACACCACCGGCACTATAATAATGTGTTAAATGCTGGCTATTGCGATCTCATTTATTTTAAGAAATAAAAGTGCCCCAGCTCTCCTTCTGCAATAGCCAATTTTTTTTCTCATAAATATAAAACCGTTTACTATGTAAAATTTGTCAGTGCGATGATTCAATTGATTTATTATGGTTCAAATTCAGGCTACTGCCGATTTGCGGTAATTATAGATATAATTGGGTGCTTTATTGTTGGTTGCAGCCTGCTCAAGATTATATTTTATTATAACTTGGTATATCTGAAAAGTCGATTAATGGTACAGAATTTGAAAATTGCAAGAAGTATTCATATTCTCGAAGCTTTTCGTCTGACACTTTTCAAAAGAATCTGCCAGAAATGGAGTAAAAAAGATGAAGTGAGTAACTTATATAGAAACACAATTGACAAAAAAGAAAAAGGTCACATAGTGATTAGTAAAAGAAACGACCAATAGAAGGAGCGGAAACTAATGTGCGATCTTTAGGCCACGCACGAATTCCTTTTGTTTACATAAATTTGGTTTTTGGTGTAAGTGACTTCAAAAGCAGAGAGATGAATTTTCGTCAATTGTGTCTATATACAAGTGACTCACTTTATCTTTTTCACTCCATTTCTGACGGATTCTCTTAAAAAGTATCAGACGAAAAGCTTCGAAAATATGAATACTTTACTTTCTGCAACTTGGTATGTCCTTGTTAGACATTTCAAGAGTAATATTTTATAAGAACCAAAATGTCTAGTTCATCTTGCAATAAACTTTGACTGACCCGGAATGATTAAGTAGCATTGTGATTGGTAGACCAATGTTAATGACTACGTACGTGACAAGGATTAACTAGGAAATTTCTGTTGATCTCACTCATTTATGGCCTTCTCCTCCATTGATCGTGGGTCTTCCAAAAAGTATAAAATGTGAATGTACAAAATGTGTCAGTAAATTTCCGGGACTGCTGTCACAGAAGAATTTATTTGTAATCCAAAGTTCATACTCAAAGACTTTTCCCCTTCAAAGTACTCTCCCTAGAATATGTAGCGGAAATCTTAGCTCTCTGTTAGACTGGCGGAAAACGAGCTAAGCATGAATCAAGATAGCATCTGGAAGATTATCACTGAAGATTCGGACATGTGGAAAGTCTGCGCAATGATGGTACCAAAACTGCTGAACCATGATTAGGAAGATCGACGCATGCAAGTGTGTCAGGATGTCCTTAAGGGTTTTAAAACCGAACCATACTTGCTAAGGAGAGTTGTCACGACTGATGACTAATGGATTTTTAAGTGCGATGCACAGACCACGCCAGAACCTTCAGTGGGAGAGTGCATCGTTGCTAAGGCCACAGACAACACGACAGTCAAAGTCCAAACTCAAGATGATTGGGATCACTTTCTTCGATGTGAGGGGGTTTGTCCATCACAAGTTTTTTCCAGAGAGCAGATGATCGAACAACATGTTTACAAAGACATACTGAGGCATTTTCTTTGTTCAGTGCCCAAAAGAGGCGAAAGTTGGGCCAGAGCAACTCGTGGCTGCTTCACCATCACATCGCATCTGCTTAAAATGCCCTGAGCATTCAACAATTCGTGGCCGAGAAAAACATTGATGCACTGAAACAATCTTCTTTTCCCTCCCCCTAGTTCCGTGTAATTTTTTCCTCTTTCCCCAACTTAATGTGATCATCGAAGGGACCCGTTTAGAGAATTTCATCGAACAAATTAATTATTTTATTGATGGTAAGGCATATTAAAGGCTAACTGCAATTAGTTGAATAAAATATCACCTCTATGACCGGTTTTGTTCCTATAAGAACTCGTCAGATGGATTCAGGCATTTAAACCAACAACCTCGTGAATTGCTTCGCGCGGTTTATAACACTCCGCCATCGGTTTTATTAACTGAAGCTGTTTATCAATAAATTAAATTAATATTTGAAAGGCAAACACCAGCTCCGTTAATTCGAATTGTAATGTAATAAAGGCAGCTACTTAGAGGAAATTCATAGCAAATATTGCATCAAGCTTAGAGTAGTGAGCCTGCAAAATAAAGCTTAAAATTAATAGCTTCAGTTGATAGTGTGGCGCAACGGCAGGCATCTAACTGTAGTCCGAATTAAAATGACTGCACTCCATGTGGCGACAAGTCACTTCTATCATAATACCTACTTTCGTAGAGTATGTTCAGTTTATAAGGTAAGATTGCTGTTGGTGACTTTCTGTTTGTGGTTTGTAGTAGTTGAGGTTGCTACAATAGAATCGATGGCGGAGTGTTATAAACCGCATGTCATAAGGTCGTTGATTTAAATACCTGAGCCTATCTGACGAATTCTGATAGGAACAAAACCGGTTATGGAAATGTTTTAATCAACTGATCGCAGTGAGCCTTTAATATGCTTTACCAATAATAAATTAAATTAATATCTAAATAGACTAACACCAGCACCATTAATTTATTGGATAAAGGTTGACATGCTTTATTCAATTAAATTTCTTTTGTTTCGAAAAAAAAAATCTTTTTTTTTGAATTCAGTGCAAAACGATTTCAATAAAATTTATTTTTCAAATATTCCAAACTTTTAAGAACTTTTTATCAATTCACCCTAATACAAATTTTACACTAAACTACTAAAATCTTTGACTTTTCGGTGAAACTTTTGATGCATGGAAACTTTATATTACATAAGTAAACATGCTCAACGAAGCAAATCATTTCTCAATTTTGACTTTGACAAGATAGGAATAAGTTTTGCGTAATTAGCAGTGCATCAATTGGTTATCACAACTTGTATTTTATTAAAATTTGGATTTTTTAACGAATAAAGCTAATAAATAAGGTTTTGGCCACAGCAAAAAATTTGAAATTACCGCATATTACAGGTAGAATGATGTCACGAATAAGGAAATTTGCTTTATAAGCGTTGTTTTCATATTGTGTAAAGCGCTGCGTTATTTGTTCGCTCGACTGCCGACTGAGGGAAAAACCCTTTTTTCCTCGCAAGCCGATTGCTGTGTACGCCATTTATTACGTTAAAATCGTTATGACGACATAGTAAAATTCTAGATCGGTCCGGCGATTCTACCTTCTTCGAAGAATTTCGATAAACGATTAGCGTAACTTGTAATGCTTTTTTTTTGTTGTTCACGTGAATTCGTTCGAGCGTTCTCCAGATTGTTTTCGTCGTTTATATATAAGGCGACGGGATTTTCTCTGCCCAGAGCGCCGGCCGAGAGAGAGCCAGACATAGAGTGCGAGATAAGGGAAAAGCGATTGGCTCGACGGATTTTTGGAAGGGCCATAGTGTTTGTTTTTTTTTGCGATAAATTATTGTGGATTTTGTTAGCGTGGAGAGTTATTGAACAGTTATTGGTGGACTCATTTTGCGGTTCTTTTCTTGATTGTGTGGTAAAGTGATTCATTTTTGGAATCGTTGAGCGAAGAAGTTTTGAAGTCGTGAAGTACCATTTCTGTGAATATATTATTCTGTTATTAAAGTGGGTTTGAAGTGTTTTAGCGGAAGCCAATCTTTTCCAAGCTTTTATTAAGTTGTAGCCAGACCTAATTATCCGAGCGATTATCACACGTCGCCTCAATTTTAAAGGAATTTGAAATTGAGATAGAACCGAAAGTTCTATTGATAATATCCCATATATTAAAAACGCGACAAATGAATTGAAAATGTTAGCGAGTTCGGCATCATCTAAGCAAAGAAACGTTCTCATTGGTGGTTGAAATTGCGAGACAAAACAAGAGAGGTGATTATATTTGTTTGTTTCACGACAGCTATCTGCATCCATTAAGTTTTGACCATCGTATGAGAAGGATGTCACGTGATATTACAACCAAGTTATATCTAAGCCTTTTGTAAATGGCATAACTTGTGATAGACTACAATAAAGTCAATGAATGGCGTAAGCTAGGCAGAATGAATGCAAAAATATCATTTTATTTTCCTTCTTTAGTGCTGCAAAAACAAATAAATTGAAACTGCTGTTTTATCTTAGTCATCATTTATTGCTTTATAATCTGATGGTGGCACACTAGTATAAGGCATACCATTGATGCATAGGATTTAAATGCGGGTGCAGAAATGAAATGTTTATTGGAAAACAAAGTCTTAGTTTCATTATTTAGGCCTAGCCAATAGATAGTAAATTCTAAGCCTACTGGTACATGTCAAAAAAGGTAAGAGCTTAAACATAATCTAGATTCTAAAATGTCAAATCAGTGTTTGACCTCTCCATTTTGTATGAAAATCAAATAAGCAGTGGTGTTGCTAGCGAATTGCTTTGCTTTAGCAACGTATGATGACAGATGAGTTTTATCATGTATACTCTTAATAGGTTATAAGTAAGAGTGATTTTAAGTTGTTGATGTAAAATAATTGATGATGCTTTTCTGCTAGACTATATATGTCAAACATGACAAAGGCATAAATGAGTTTGCATCAAATTTTTTGCATTGCTAACAACTAAAAGCCTTATTCGAATAATACCTTTGGCTTGATTTAACCAAATTGTATAAATTTGTGATTAAGTCCATAACTTTTTTAATTAAACAAAACTCGTTTCAAATGTTTTACTTGCTGTATTGTAAAGATGATTTGGTGTTATCAACTACTGGTGTTATTTTTAATAAGCCAGGAAGCATTTTCCGTGGCTGATTTATACAACTAAAATCACCTGAAAAACAAGAAAAATGAAAATTATTGAATTCTTTAATTTGAAAAATGTAGAAAAAGCATGTGTTTTCTTTTTGCTGCAGGCTGACAAGGATGTTATGTGGTAATACAGTTGATCTATGTTTTGGGCTATTGCAAATGATATTTCTTATGATGCATTTCAGCTACTTGAAGTTTATAAGGTATTGGTACAGCACCATATTAAAAGGTCATACTATGGATGCATAACGTGCAGGATATATAGCTGCAATGAAATTAAAAAGTAAATAAAGTAGTTACTGTAGTTCACCAAATTATTGATGTCTGTGTGATTAAAGAATCAAACGAACAAGCTATTTTTCTCCAAAAGCTTTTGATGAAACCGAGTGGAATAAATTGCTTTAAACGTATTGCAAAGCTAAGTGCTACAAGTTGGAACATGTATCAAATCATTCTAATCCCCATCGCTTTAAATTTCAAAAGAGCTGCATCTTCCGCCGCCACCACTAACCATCCAATCACTTACAGAGCACTGGTTGGAAGGTAGATACAGAGATACAAGTGTCAAAAATATAATTGCTGTGACCATGTGCTTTGTCAGTCACTTTTTTATTGGTACATGTCCATGTCTGTGATGTGTGCAATGACAATTTTAGGTTTGTTTACAATACACATACACTATTTAGATGGAGCCATTAGTGCCAAACTCGACTATTTTTGCAACTTTCCACAAAACAGTTCTGATTTGAATCTCGTAATTTCTGTGCTAATTTATCTTAATATGGATAATAACACAATGCAATAACTCTAGCTTCTAAACAAATTGCATGTGTTACAATAATTTATTACTAGGACATTAACAAAATTATTCTGTCTGCTGCTCAACTTCTTAAACACACGTCTATGCCATTACACTTGAACAACAAACTGATTGCGAAATAACTAAAGCACTGGCGACGAGTTGCCGGTAATTCTTTAAATGGAAATTAAGAGGTTGAAGGTGGAAACAACGTAAAATAAACCAGAACAGTTGCCATGCGTATATTGTCGACATATGTGCGTAAAATTTGAACCTCGTACTAGAATTAAAGCTGTTAAAAACCTCATCAAATGTTATCAACTTTGTCTAAAATCTGTAAAGGTTACAATAAGCCTTGTGTTTTTTTGGGGGGCACCAAGTCTTCTCCAAAATTTCCAAGACTTGGTACATGGCACAGGCACAATCGCACAATTTAAATTATCAGTATTTCATATGCAATTTCTGTTTATTTCACATTCTACAAGAAGGGTAAAGAAACGCTTATTACAACGTTGACAGCAGGCAAATGCCAGCAATATGAATAAGCACAAATTTGCCCGATTTGTAATGTTTTCATGTATAATCATGAAGCAACAATCATCAAAGCAAAACATTAAATTTTAGACAATTCGTTACACCTGCCACTAATCTCCATAATAAGCACGTGTGTTACGGTTCATGTTATTAAGTGGGGGATAAGAACTTGCTACAGTGAATCAGTTGCCAAAAGTCAATTATTATCTTTGATGAAATCATAACTCGAATGCAACATTGGCTATAACCTGTAATATCAAAAATAGTAGTCGAAATAAAATTCGTTTCGAATACATAACACTAAATTTTTACATGTAGTTCGGTCCCTGCTCAAATTCTTTTAATTGAACAATATGAACTTAAGCTTTTCTCCAAAGCAATGTATAAAAACTTTATAAACATATACAGACGTTTTTTCGACAATTATATCTTAGTAAGCGGAGCTTCATCAGAATGCGGCAGTTCTTACATCAAAGTAACATATAAACTGTTATGCATAAAACCATCAGAACAACCTATATCAATGCTTTTTGACATCTAGGAACCTTATGACTAATTTTGCAAATGCTGTGGAATCCTTTGATAAAAATTAAAACACAAGGAAAAACAGAGAGAAAAAATGTACTTACTATCACACAAAATCGATTTCGGTCCATATGCTAAGATTCACGGTTTATCATTGTCTAATTATTTAAATCAAAACTCAAGAAACCGCTATGGAACCCCTATAGATATTCCGCAAAATTTGGCTGATGAGCTCAAACTTAGGACTCAATCTCAGTTTTTCCTTAATTACGTAAACGTCATCTAGATCAGCGGTCCTTGACCTTGTTACATATATTGGTGGCCCAGTTTTGATCTAAAAGTTATGTCCTGGTCTACTTTATTAATTTCTAATCAAAATCAAAAGTAAAACTTTTTGTTTGAGATCCGCTATTGATTAATCTTTTCAGAGGCTAAATTTTCGCATTTCGGCCTTAAAACACTTTATTTTTTGTTTGAAATCGACAACTTCAAAGTTTTCATTTTTTTTCATATTTGAAAGAAAGCCGTGACCCACCCCGAATTACTATTGTGACCCACCGTTTGAGAACCACTGATTTAGGTAACTCATCTATAAAAACGGAAATTGTAAGTATTTACAATCTTCTGTTATATCTCTTTTATGATCATATGTACTGTTATTATTGGAGATAAAGTCAGCCCACAGGACAATTATAAATCGATTAGTAAATGATAATATTGCACAGAAAACAGCTTCCATTAAACCCTTTTAAAGTTAAATGTAATCAAAGAAATAACACTCGACTAGGATGTCATTTGCAAAATTGCACAAAGGCCTGCTATAATAAGGCAGTACTCTGTACCATGCCTCGCTTGCTTGTACACGCCGAATTTGACCAACGTTTGATGAAAGTTTCTGGTTTTTAGTTCAAAGCAACTAGCGTGGGTTACAACTTCATCAATGGAATGATGGAAAGCAGGATTTATGCACATTTTGTCTGGTTCTGCTTCATCAAATGTATTGTACAATTATCAGCACATTCTTATCAACACAAAAAAATATAGACCACCAGCATATGACGTACTTTTACAGAGTAACAGCAAAGCTCACCAAGGTGTCTACAAAACGTTTGCACACACACGCAATTACACTCACAAAAAATGTAACAGCATAAAAAGCATTCAAACCGCACTCTTGGTGAGATATAACGCAGAGGTTCCCAAACTTTTTTGTCTCGTATGCCACTTGCCTTGTTTGCCGGTTTTTGATACACCCCCTGCTTAGTTAATATAACATTTTTGCAAACTCATTAACTTTAAATGTGTTTTTTACTGATTTCCAACTGTAGTGAGATGAAGAGTAAAAAATAATTAAAAAACACATGTTAAGTTGTATGTATCTATTAATGAAATTCAAATTAAAACGAAGCAAAATAAAATTTAAATATGTATTACTTAAAATCACCAAACAAAAATAAACGCTTTTTAGTGGGAGGGATGAGTCTAATGCTTTGATAATAAAATTTTGAATATTTGGCTTCAATTTAGTTAGGTTTAATCTTAAATCTGCTCGATTAGTAATGTCCAGTTTGCTTCTTTTTTATTGGAAGATTGGCAACCGTGCTGAAACCTCTTTCCACTAGATATCAAGATGGAAAAGCAATTAGTAATTTTCTGGCGATATTCCACAATATCAGATAAATATCAAGTCTATTTTTTTTGAAGCCAGAAAAGCTGATATTCTTTTTTAAATTGTACCTTAAGCTCTTCGTTAGTAGTTATTCCGATCAGTTTTTCTTGTAATGTTACACCTGGCATTTTAATATCATCATATGGATTAATTATCCATTGAGAGGTATCACCATATTCAGAATATCCTCAAACCTTATCTAAAAATCGGAATAGAGGGCATTGAAATGTTCAACGTAAGTCAAAATGTCATCTTCCTGACAGTTTGACTGTTGCAAATTTGGAAATTAAGAAAATTTACCCATCCCGATGTTTTACTTCATTAATTTAACTTTTGCAAGTAATGCTGAGACCATGTACTTCACGTTTATTAAATTTAGTTTATCACTTTGTAGCTGCAAGTTAAACTAATTAAATTTATGAAACAAGTCTGTTAAATAGGCAATGTCCGATTTCCGTTTGATTAAATTTTGATTTAAAATTGGGTCTTCAGCATCGAAGAACTTCGAAACAGTGTCAAAAAGAGAACAAATCTTGTCAAACCTTTCGACATCCATTGTACTTCAGTGTGGAGGAGCAACTGATGCAAGTTCTCGTCATTTTCTTCACACAACTGAGCAAATAATCGCGTATTCAACGCATTGCTTGTGACTCAGTTAACTGGGTTAATAAGAAATTAAAAAGATTCATGGAATCTACCATTCAGATTTCTTAGCAACTAAATGTTGTCGATGGATAACGCAGTGTATTGCTAACACTCCAGATTCATTTTGTGTTAAGAGGCTTACAATCCACAATAACGCCCAACCATGGCAAGTGCTTCATCCGTTGCTACTGATATTATATTAAATAAAGGGATTGCTTTTTTTATAAAGTAGTCCTTTAAAACATAAAATATTGATTCGCCTTTAGTGTCAATTGTCAAAGTTCTCGCAAAGAGCAGTTTTTCGTGGATTTCTTGATCCATAATAAAACGAACATATGCCAGTAATAATGCTTCATTATTAGGCAAGGTTGACCTTCCAGCTGTCAGGAGAAATATTAGCAGATAATTATATAAGAAGCTTTCAATGTAATAACTCATTTCATCAACACGCCTTTGAACTGTATTGTTGCTTAAAGGAATTCTTTTAATGATATTAGATGCATGTTTGTGTAAAACAGTTTTTAAAACTTCTTCAAAGGCTGGTAAAATCAATTTTTCGCCATTGTGTGAAGTTCTCCGAATTTTGCTCTAAGTGGCAAGATACTGTACGACGCTTGCAAACCACCATCTTCTCTTTGTGGTGTTGAAGCAAACATTTTGTCCACGGTGGGTCTATTCTGAACTTTATCTTTGAGTGTTCGAAAGTATTTCAAATTTTTATTTATTTTATCAGGGTGGCATCGTCTCAAATGATCCTACAGCTTAGATGGTTTTATAGCGTATTGCTTAAAACTTGGTTGCATAAACAGCACATAGGCAATTGCTTGTTCGACAAGGAAGGAATGAAGCCCAATTTCAAATAATCAACACTATACTTTCTGGATTTCTTTTTAGATTCGGCCGTGTTAGATATTAGTTACCTGTAGACAAAATTAAGCTGTTTAAATAAGTTATCAAAATTAGGAAAAAAATAATTTTTTGATTCGAAAAACAGGATTAAAATTTAAAGAATTGATTTTTAAATTGAATCAAAATGCTTGATGAGATCCACTATCGTGGACCCCTGTTTCCATCTCATTGACCCCCAGTTCATTTTTTTACTCACACGAACCCCTTGAAAATCGTCGTCGACCCTTGGGGGTCGATATAGACCACTTTGGAAATTACTGATCTAACGCATGAATGATATGTCATTAGTAGTCTGCTATTATGTAGCAATAAAGGATGATCTATGAAACAGCAGTAGATATTTTTACACGTAAACAAAACAATAATTAGCAAGGTCAAACACAAAGTTTTAGATCAGGAATACTCTTAAGTTTTTACCGTTCAGGCCACATTTCACCAGTATAAAGTTGTAACGGGCACAAAAAAGCTATGTTTTCCGGTTTCAACTGGCCTAAGTTAAAGTTTCCATATCTGAAATGGCAAATTCAGCGTTCTGAGCTCAAATTTGTTGTAGAAAATTTTTACTAAAACTAAATGTGGGCTGCAAAATGTTTTTGTGCAGGTCGCATGCAGCGTGCTCCCACTTTGACTACACCTGTTTTAGGTAATTTAAAACAATTTGTTATCTGCACTTCAACCTCACAATTACCAGTTAATTTCTTCTCATTTATGATGATGATAGTACAAATTGAATCTGAGTTATTGCTATTATTATTGAAGAAAGAACATGCAATATTTTCTACATCGGAATTAAAAAGAATAATATTCATGATCAAATTTGTCCACAAGAAATAACTTTAGGTAACCTATATAATCAGTAATCATTTCTAGATAACCGCCGATAAAACATCAAAGATAACAAATTTTTAAATTAAAAAAAAAGTTAAACTAATAAATTTATGCGACTTAGTCGGACATAGGGAAAGATGAAGGTATTACGATAGATAGGCCATATAGTTGCCGCAAAACAATAAGTTGTTAGAAATTATTTAGGTTTTGTCATTTTTGGGGTGTAGGGCTTAAATACAAATCACTACTATCAACATCTTTTATTTAACAATCATATTTTCGATTTAAAAATTTATTACCTCAATGATATATTAGCCCGTCATTACTTGAAGCATGGCTGAATACAAGAAACGCAACTGAATGTTACTTCCATTCATTTGCTCTGACAAATAATTAAACATTATCAAAGAGTCTATAAATATTAAAATCAGATTAATTGATCTATCAATAGTTAAAGACTAATAATTCATACTGCAGATGAAACATCAAAAAAAAATGAAACAAAGAAAATCTTATTGGTTAACAAAGCACAAATTCTTCAACTGTCATTTCTGTGCTACTACCAATAAATCACTCTTCGAAATGTTAAAATGTATGTAGCATTGAAATTCAATTTTGATTCAAAAAACGACATCAAATTATATGTAACGTTGAAAAAAAGGCAACAAAGACTTTTATTATAAAATATGAAATTTATGATTAAGCTTCCATGTCAAAGACAAGGATTTTTAAGTGGTAAATGCATCCGGTGAAATGCTACTGGGATGTTAACAAACAACCAAAATATTTCTAGTATTTTTCTGCCAAAACCTGTGTCAACAAAAAAAGGGGGTGATAGTTTTCAAAACCTAATTTGGAATGCAACGACCTGAGTCATACAAAGCTAAAATATATAATCTCATTCAAAGGAGAATTCAAGTATTCATTGCGGTAGTGACTGTGCTGAAAAGCAGGGATGTTGTCCATAGCAAATGTATTTGATTTGTGGTTTAAAATTTCTACAAACAAAACTGGAAAATAGTTTCTTACAGTCTCGGTTTTAGGCTACAAAAGATAATTGAATCCATTATCAATGCCTACTGATGTAAACTAGATTTTTACCTATTGGGGGGTAATTAACATAAAATTTGCATCTTTCAAAAAATTTTTTTTATTTGAAATCTTCAAGAAATATAGATTTCAACGATATATAACACTTGATGTAAAAGTAAACAAATAAATAATGATTTAGAAACAAACTTGGGGTATATAATTATGACAGTTTTTGGCAGTGCCATCTTACGGACATTTTTTTTGCTTTTCATATTATAGCGAAACAGCTAAAAACCAGTGAATCATGGCAAGACTCTTTGTCGAATTACTCTTTGTCACATAAAAATGGAGGAAATCCGTTGAAGTGCTTTTTTAAGTACACTGTGTGCGAATTTGATCACAGTTTATGTATTGCGCACGAGTCAAGCTAAGCTGCCGCTTGCCTTGCTGATTAGTGATACTGTCTTTTTACGTGAGCAGAAATCTTTCCGCGTTGTGCATTTGTATCGCTGTTGATGAAATAAAAGCATTGCATTTAAATGCAAAAAAAATAAGCGAAACTTAGATGTGCTATCGCTAAAGGTTTTGGCTTCATCATTTTTAGACTCAACGTTTTTATTCTGTTTGCAGTAATGTGTTTTTTAAATATATGAACTTGATCCCAAAAAAATGTGAAAAACTCCTAACCCGTATCGCATTGAAGTAATAACACCAAATCATCTCTACAATACAGCAAGTAAAACAAACCGACGCGATGGCGTAGTGGTTAGAGCGTCCGCTTCGCAGTCGGTAGACTTGGGGTTAATTTCCCTTGTCAAGCCATACCAAAAGATTTTAAAAAATGGTATCTATAGCTTTCCTGCTTGGTGTACGGCATTTATGGGAGGTTGTGGAGAACAAGCCGCCAAGTTCGCTTGTTGTGTCCTTGGGCAAGGCACTTAACAGGACGTCTCGACCTTTCAGGTGGCCCAGACATCTTGGAAATAGCAACTCCCAAGCGAGTGTGGACATATCATCCAAAACATAGCGATACAATTTGCTTTCTCGTGAATGGATGATAAATAAAAAAAAATTTGAGATGAGTTTTATTTAATTAAAAAAGTTATGGACTTAATCACAAATTTATACAATTTGGTTAAATCAAGCCAAAGGTATTATTCGAATAAGGCTTTTAGTTGTTGGCAATGCAAAAAATTTGATGCAAACTCATTTATGCCTTTGTCATGTTTGACATATATAGTCTAGCAACAAAACATCATCAATTATTTTACATCAACAACTTAAAATCACTCTTACTTATAACCTATTAAGAGTATACATGATAAAACTCATCTGTCATCATACGTTGCTAAAGCAAAGCAATTCGCTAGCAACACCACTGCTTATTTGATTTTCATACAAAATGGAGAGGTCAAACACTGATTTGACATTTTAGAATCTAGATTATGTTTAAGCTCTTACCTTTTTTGACATGTACCAGTAGGCTTAGAATTTACTATCTATTGGCTAGGCCTAAATAATGAAACTAAGACTCAAAAATCATCTTGGGGGTACAGAATTTTAATACACTTTGGAAAAAAGCAGTTTAGGCCATAAGCTTCTCTCATCAATGGTGGTATTGCGTCAAAAGGGAAGATCTAGAGCAGAGCTACTCAACTAATTTTGACGGGAGTCTAGTTGGATAGGTTTAGTACTTTCAGAGGTCCAGAAAAATTTTTGACTTACAATGACAAAAATGAAACCCTCATTACCAGTAAATACAAAAAAATACTTGGATTTTCTCTTAGTCTACACACTCTACACTAATCATCAAAAATAAAATGAACTTAGTGTAGTTTATTCTGTCAATTTTGTGAAAAATGTGCATTTTTTATTTTTAGCCAGTTCTGAAAACTTGGTCCATAGAAGTAACAGCAAATCAAAAGCGGTGGTGGGGCGTTTGGTCTTTGTATCATAAGTTGGCTATCGTGTGCGGCAGTAAGATCTGCCAATACAATGCCTGATTTATTGATTTCTTCAAAACGGTGTTCAACGTCACAGGTTAGTTTGAACACTTGATTGGTTATGCACTGACTATGCCTGAAGCCAGCTTGTTTGTCAGGAAGTTGGGGGTCAAAAACAAGTTCTTGATGCCTCAAGAGTAACTGCTCGAAAAGCTTGTAAGAAACGCTCAGCAGCGATATGGGCTGAAGCTCTTTTAATTATCACGTGCTTTGCCAGGTTTTGGTACCGAGATAACTGTGGCCAGTGGCCATATTGCGGGAATTGTTTGTTAGGTGACGCAGGCAGTGTAGAATTTTTGAAGCCATGTATCACATTTGGGGCCGCAGTGCTTCAAAATGTATCTGACGAGATATTGTCTGGGCTTTGAACTTTACCACACTTGATCAGTTTAATTGCAGAAGCACATTTAGTGGACAAGAGCAGCATGACAAAGAGACCTTTAGCACTGCAAAATAAATTTTCTCCTGTTTTTTATGCTGATCGTGTTGTTTGTTGGTGCTTTTAAGGTGCTGTCAGCCAATGCTAAGGATGTGCAGTTGCGCCGAAGCCGCGTTTGCTATTTTGTTTGAAAATAACTTAGTACTGAGAAAAAGTTAACAAAAGTTAGTAAAATGAGCATGGGCTTTATTGCAAACCGTGGCAACACCTACTGTTACTCATCCTGGAGCTTAAGGTCCAGTTTCAATACTCGAAAGGTCCGGATTCGGACCGCGGTCCGCCAGTTGAGTAGCCCTGATATAGAGTAAGTGTTTTATGCGATTAATTTGGACGTTGGGCCATCAAGACAAGCCAATGATAGTGCTAGTATTGTAAAGCACGCCAAAGGAAGATTTTGCAATAGCGAAATGTTAGAGAAAGCGTAGCAAGAGGCCAAGTAGGAACGCCACGATTATCAAAAGAGTCTGAGAGTGTAAACAAACTCTTTCTGTCTGCATAACATCAGGCGCCGGGTCTTGATATAAGTAGCCTCTAAGAGATTAAGATGGAAAGAGCTGGGTGCTGTGGCGAGGATTGGAAACCGCTTGTTATCATAGTTTAATGCACATTGATCATTTTCTAAAAGGTGCTGACCAATGGCAGACCCACAGACCAGTTTGGTGTCGTTTCCTTTGCACGATCTGCGTGGTTGAAATCGGCGTGGACAGGTCAGTTCTTGTCTTAACCATTGCGGAACATGTTGCTTGATACGATCCTGTAGTTGTTGTTGTTTACCCGACCCCTTCCGAGGGATGGGGGCATGGCGGAAGACCATGGAGCCCCAGAAGCCGGGCAACTCCCCAGGGTCTCGACCAGAGGTCATAGAGAGACAGAGAGTCACCAAAGAGTGAGCGGCGCAAAGAGTCCGTAGCTGGACAGTGCAGAATGAGATGAGAGATGTCCTGGGACGAGTGTCCACAGGCGCTGCAAGAAGAATTCTCGATTCTGCCAATCCTGGAGAGATAAGAACCTAAAAGAAGGCTGTGTCCATTGCAGCGAAGACGAGAGAGGACACAGCGAGCATGACGAGGGAGCACAAGTTCCTCAGTGGAAATTGAGGGAACCTGTGTGTCAAAATACTTGGAAGAGACAGTACGCCTCCAGTCCGAGATAAGACAAGAGTGGATACGAGAGATAAGAGGAGAGAGACTACAAGGGATTGCGGAGGGCGTAAGCAGCGCTCCCCGTCTGGCAAGCTCATCAGCTGTGTCGTTCCCCGGGAGAAACGAGTGTCCGGGGACCCATTGTAGCCTGATAGAACAGAAGGAGAGAGAAGACAGTTCCTGCCAGATCTGCCACAGAGTTTGAGATAACAGGAAAGATGGAGGAGAGGACAGGGTGGCGAGGACAGAACGAGAGTCAGACAGGAGAAGAAGAGAAGAAAAATGGCAGACTTTATGGTGTTGCCGAGACCAGCAAAGAGCGTGCAGAATGGCGCAGGCTTCAGCGGAAAAACTGGGCCTGCCGAAAAGGAAAGAGTGGCCTCGGTGCCACAGAGAGAGCAGTTGGCAAGAACGCCGGAGCCGCCCTTGCCAAAAGGAAAAGGAACAGAGCCGTCTGTCCAGAGTACCAGATCATGAGGGGGGAGAGAGTCAAGGTGGGCGAGAGCCGCACCGTGGCGAGAGTGAGGGGGATCAGAGCGAGAGCATGGAGAGGAAAGGGTGGACTCGACCGTGAAGGAAGGCAGATTCCAAGGAGGACAGGGAGGGCAAGCAACAACAGCCTCCCTAGAACAAGTAGAAGGAAGCATGAGCGGGTGAGTGGACGCAAAAGCTCTCCAGGACGATCTGCAGAGTCTTGGTTTCACTCCTAGTCTGGCCAAACCTGAGATGGGAAAGGAGGTTGGGAGACGAAGAGCCCGCTCATGAGAAAAAAGAGTGAAATGAGTCAGAGTGACTCGTAGGGGAGGTAGAGAGGCCTTGGTGAGTAGTAGAGGGATAGGGGACGACGAGAGGCAGCCGGTGATGGCGCGACTGGCCACTCGGTGGAGGCGTTCCAGTTTGGTGATATTGGTAGCGCTTAGGAAAGGAAACCATCCAGGTGAAGCGTAAGTGAGAAGGGACCGAAGAAAAGATTTATACAGAAGAGAGAGGGACTCCTTAGAGGGGCGCCATGAGGAAGCAGAGATACAGTGTAAGACCTTGAGACGTGGGAAAAACTTGGCCTTCAGCGAAGATACATGTTTAGAAAAGGAAAGAGTGCGGTTGAAGGTGACCCCAAGAAAAGTTGGAGTGGGATTAAAACGGAGGCAAGAGCCGAGTAGGAGGAGGTTGGGCTGGAGGTCAGCCTGGTGGGGATCCACTGAAAAGAAGGAGGCCTCACATTTGCTCGGATTGAGAGGAAGACACCAGTACTCAGACCAGCGCTCCAATCGAAACAGAGCTCCTTGTGTGGCCTCCACCGCATTGGGGACCGAGGGGGAGGAGGACCAAATGGCCAGATCGTCAGCGTAAAGAGAGCAGCTGACGGAAGAAGGCAGAGAGGAAGGAAGATCATTAATGAAGAGAGAGAAAAGTACAGGGCCAAGAACGGATCCTTGCGGAACACCTCGACGGAATCGAAAGGAACGGCTTTTGTGATTTTGATAAACCACACAAGCACGCCTGTCAGAAAGGAAAGATTGAGTCCAACGAGCAAAGCAAGGACGGAGGCCAGCCGAAATCAGTTTGTGGAAAAGGGCGGGGTGCCAGACAGAGTCAAAAGCTTAAGAGAAATCAATAGTAGACAGGATCGTCCGAGATCCCGGCCTGGGTTTGTTAAACCCATCCGAAATCGACTGAGAAAGGTACAGAATTTGATCAAGTGTAGACCGTCCAGGGCGGAAACCGGCCTGGCGGGGAGAAAGAATGGAATTAGATTCCAGAAAAAAGAGAAGACGGGATAGTATGATGCGTTCAAACAGCTTTGATACGCAGGAGGTGAGAGAGATAGGCCGGAAGGAAGCAGGAAAGTCGAGAGGCATTCCCATCTTGTGTATGGGAATAATAGAAGATGTCTTCCAGATGGAAGGAAAGAAATGTGAAGACCAAGAAAGATTGAAGATGTGAACAAGAAAATCAATGCCAGAGCGAGGAAGATGCTTTAGCATGGGATAGGCAACTTTGTCTGGGCCAGTGGCAGTGGATGAGGAGAGGTTGGAGGCAGCCGCAAGAAATTCAGCGAGAGAGAAGGGAGAGCAAAAGGACGAGTGAGACTCCACAGAGCGCGTAGCTCGGCGGAGCTCAGTGAGGTAGCCTCTGGCTCTGCTGTGCAGGGCCTTTGGCTGAGACACGGAAAAGTGAGACCTCAGGTAAGCGGCATAGACCGAAGCCGATTCCCTGGGAGAAGAACAGTTAGGAAAGTTAGGAGAGGAAGAAGACGAGGAAGGAGAGCCAGCAATAGAGCGAAGAAGAGAGTGCACAGATTTAGGATTAGATTTAGGTGAAAGAGAAGTGCAGGTCGTCTGCCATGCCTCACTCAGCCTTGGCCTTGGCAATGACCGACGAGGCACGTCGAGAGGCGAAGATGTAAGCCTGGCGATCTTCATCACTTCTGTGAGCAGTAGCGAAAACCCTGCGTCTATCACCAACCGCTTCTTCCACCTCAGCAGACAACCAGGCTTTAGGAGGGCGTTTGATGCGGCCGAAAGGAATGGAAGATTTGGCCGCATTCATTGCCAGAGAGGTAAAGAGAGCAGCTGCAGAGGAAAGAGAGAGAGACAAGTATTCCTCTGCAGTAGGACAGTGAGAGTCAAAGTAGGAGGCAAAGTCATCCCAGCGAGCTTTCTGAAAATTGAAGGAAGGGGGGCGCTCGTTGGGGTGAAAGACCGGAGAGAGAGGGATAGATAGAAGAATTGGTAGGTGGTCAGAACCCAGGTCCTGAAGCACCTCCCAGGAGCAAGAAAAAGCAAGAGTAGAGGGAGCAAAGGAGATGTCAGGAGATGAGTGACTGCCAGAGGAGCGATGGAGAAGGGTTGGTGTGTTAGGGTCATTGAGGGGGAGGAAGTCTGAGGAGATGACCCAGTCGAATACTTCCTCCCCACGGGGGTCGGAAGTACCTCTTGAGTCCCAAAGCGAGTGATGGCAATTGAAGTCCCCCAGAATGAAGAGATTTCTGGAGGACGGAAGAATTGAGGGAGAGAAGGAATCGGTTCTGCCATCCATTGGGGAGGAGCGAATAGGGGGGGCATACACATTAAGAAATGACACCAAGGAGGATTTGTTTAGAGAGATGTTGACCCCTACATAATCAGAGTAGGGATCGAGCGAAGAAAGAGAGATGGTAGAAAGTTCAGAAAAGGATAGGCCCTGTCTGACGAAAATGACAACGCCGCCACTGGCATGCGAGGCATCAGAAGAGAGAATGCCAGACCGGGAGTGAGTACGATCAGAACGCAGAACAGAGAATCCAGGAATCCGGAAAGAGGAAGATGAGTTAAGATTGGATTCCTGAATGCAGATAAGGTCGACAGGATGGGATGAAAGAAAGTGAAGTAGTTCAGTGCTCCTGGCTCGAAGACCTCCAGCATTCCATTGAAGAACCCTGAGAGAGTCAGGGGGAGGAGAGGAGGCAGGAGGTGCAGAAGTATAGCCAGGAGCAAGGGACGGTGGTGGGAGGGCAGGGGAAGGAGATATAAGATGGGCAGATGGGGGATAAGAAGTTTGGAGACGAGGGTGGGGCAAGAGTGCAGCATTAGCAGAGGGGGGGCGGATTCCACAGTGGAGGTATACGTGCTGGAGGAGTCCGAGGAGGGGGGAGTCACAGTGTTACGGCAGGGGGGGCAGCTCCAAGAGTGAGAGCTGCCAAGAGCTCTGAAGTTAGATAAAGAAAGTTGTGAGCACCTTAGATGGACCCATTTGGAGCAAGCGCAGCATTGCACTGACTTGCCCCGCCAGGTCACATTTCCAGCACACACAGAGCAAGGAAAGATGGGGCCAGGGTTAGGATGAACGTTACCGCTCATCAGGAGAAGAAGAAGAATGAGGAGACGAAGGAGGGCAAGAGTAAGGCAGGAGAGAAGAAAAAGTGAGAACAGGCGACCGATTTTAAAGAAGCTGTGTGCTGCCCATCTGCGGTCGTTCAGGGGGCAGCATAGCGAAAAAATGAATGGGGAGTGCCCGGGGTAACTGGGACCCTCGGGAAGGCCAACAGCCATTTCGACCCAACCCAAATGGGGCCGGGGACCGCACCACCACGTTGAGGCGGCTGTTGATTGGTGTAGTCGTTGAGATGTTCGCTCTACGTACTGACTATCACAGTGGCACTTATATGTTCATATATGACAAAACTTTTCTGAGTGGAAGTAGAACATCCTTGAACATAGTAGCGCTATCATTGGCTTGCCTTAATTGCCCGACGTCCAAATTAATCACATAAAACACTTACTCACTCTAGATCTTTCCTTTTGACGTGATACCTCCGCTAATAAAAGCGTCCCGAAAAGCTTATGATTCAAACAGCTTTTTTTCAAAAGTATATTAAAATTCTGTACCACCAACAAAATTTTTGTGTACTTTCGCCTTCGGCACACTAAGCAGTAAATAGCTGTTTTAAACAATGTGGTGAAAACTAGAGGAAAAATCAGAACTCTTAAATTCTCTACGGTCTTTCTCAAGGTTTGCATATCTCAAAGAGTTGCCCTTAAGTACATCGTGGGTGGTATTGAACGATCACGAGCCAGGCACAGCCCAGAGATGAAACGCGCTTTTTCGACAGATGATGTTGAAAAGCTAACAGAGCAATCAAGAAAACTACAAACAGTTTATCAATTACATTGGCGGAGGGCACGCGAATTTTTTAACATTCTTCCACACAATCAGATTTTGCAGATACCTGGAAGTACAGTACTTGATGAAAAAACGGAATAAAAGTCTAAGATCAAAAACAAGCGATTACTTATTTCACTCAGACGTGACCGTTTTGGCAATGCTCTTAGTGATACTACAAGACATATTCTGAATCTTTCAAATTATCATTTATCTGACACTGAAAGTTTCGTGCTGTCACATGGTCTCAACTTTGGGCTGCTACCACTGCCGGATTAAGGCGGGGGCTGATGGGATTGCAGCCCCAGGCCCACCCAAAAATAGGCTCACCACTATACCAAGTCAATGAAGTCATAAAAGTTACTGATACGATCACTTTCAAAAAATAGTAAAGGTGTAATTTAGAAGTATCATGGGCAAGACGTTCTTCATTAGAGGCCTCGCCATTGTGCAAAGCGCAAGCGAAACTGTGTCATAGTAGGAAATACTATTTTAATTGTATTTTCGTTGGATAAAACATCGTAACCAAAATGTAAACAGATTTTGACGTCATAATACAAAATATAACATTATTCCGTAACAACGACTTTTTCTAAGACTCTGACATGTTCCATTGTTGCCAGTTATTTCGAAGTTTATTGAAAAAAAATGCAGACAGGTTTATGCTCGGTAAGAAAAGTGAGGCTATGAAAAGTTTAAATAAAAGCAAGCATATTTTCTATAGTCCGGTATTTGAAGAAGGAAGCAGATGAAATTTTATCAAATAGTTTAGACCAGAAGAAAGCAGATGTCATAGTTGAATGAAATACCAATTCAAGGAAATTTGTTCCTTGAACTATTAAACAAAAAATTACTTCTAAATTAATTTACAATAGCTAAATGAAGTTTATATTGATTCCGCAAGACATTTTCTTTCAATATTAAAAACATAAAAGCAAATAATTATTTTTTTCTCTTTTGTTATTGAAAAATATATTGATATAAAATGAAGGCACATTTAAAAATGATTATTAGGAAATTTTAACTCTTTTTAATTCAAATATTTTCATTATTTTTGCATTTTAAAGAATGAAAATGGATCAGATACAATTTCATAGCATTTTTTGCTTAAATATTGCACCGCAAGTATTTATAACTTTTCAAGGGCGCCTTTAATAATTAGTTTATGGAAATTAATGCTTAAGAAAAAAATAAGTTAGAAAAGTGTATTTAAGAAGCAAATTCCCTTGAATTGGGATTTCACTCAAAACTAAATTTCAAGTGTATAAATTCAGACCATTCTTGAGTAAACGAAGATCTAAAGTTTACAACAGAAATCTATTAGAAGATTCCCATATATTGAAATCACAAAGGTCTAAAATAGCCGTTTTGAAATCGATAGGGAATAGCCACTTTAAGGGGTGTAGCCAACTACACTTTTACCAATATTAACTAATCTAAATGTTTCTAATCTTAAAACTTTAGCCAATTAAAAAAAATGTAAAAGTATAAAAGCGGTTGGGAAAAGGAGAAATCTAAAAAAGAAGCAGAAGATAAACTGAAAAAAGTTGTAGCAAAATTTTAAAAAGTGACTGATTTTTTTCATATAAGCGAACCAAAAAGCAACGTTGTAGAAACGACGTCCAGTAATGCAACAGCTTTGTGTTTATTTTCGAGTGACTGTATTGCAGAGCCAGAGCCAAATATAAAAATTGTTTGATCGGAACCAAATTTACAAACCACGACATCTAATGTTGCTGAGGATGAAGTGCATAAGGTGAAAGAAACTATTCAACACGACATGGATGTTGGGGAGTAACCCCTGCATGGACGTTAGACTTCTGACCACCCGAGAGATTACTGCTGCCAAGTAGGAAGTTTAGAGTTTCAACATCTTGATGCAGATTTTTTTACTTCAGAGACATGTTTTACTGGCGATAAATTCAAACAACATTGTTCTAAATCGTTATTTTGGTGAGAACAATTAAACGGCGAAAAAGTAAAACGCGAACGGTTGTGCTATTCACCTTCATCAAAAAAACTTTACTGCTTTGTTTGCAAACTTTTTACGTTTGATTCTGAAAAAATCATGCTGGCATCAGTTGGTTATGGCGACTAGAAGCATGCACCACACGATCTAGCCAGGCACGAATCTTCTAAGAAACAGTCAAGTTATCTTTCAACTCGTATATTTCTCGAAGAGCGAAAAAAGTAAGCATTTGCAAAGATTTGGAAGAGCAAACAAAATCTGACAGAAAATATTGGTACAAAGTATTGGCTCGAGCTTTAAGTGTGATAAAATTCCTATCATCGAGAGTGCTGACCTTCCGCGGAAGTAGCGAGTTAGTTGGTTTTCTACAAAATGGTAACTTTCCCGGAAATTTGGAGTTGTTGGCAGAATACGATACTTTCCTTGCTGAGCATATTCAAAAGAGAGTAAACAAAGGCAGGGGACATGTTTCGTATTTCCGATCAACTGTATGCGTGAAATTCATTGACGTAATTACAACAAAAGTGTTAGATATTATTACTTCTGAAATAAAACAAGCAAAGTATTATTTAGTGTCCGTGGACTCAACACCTGACATCACAAAAAATTTTGACCAGTTATTAACAATTTTTCGGTATGTCTTACCTGATGGTCGCGTGGAACGACTTGCAAAGTTTATACCCATCCGTGGACACACTGGTCACCAATTGGCTGATTTACTTTTCGAATTTATAGAAGACAATGGGATCAGTTTGAAAGATCTCAGAGGGCAATGTTATGACAATGCTTCTAACAGGAGCGGAAAATATAAAGGTATGCAAGCTATAATAAAAGAAGGCAACCACCAACGCTCATTTTCAGTTATAAAAAGAGTAAAGAATCAACTGCGTTTGTCTATGGCTCAGAAAAGGTTGAACTCCTAAGCTCTACTCAGCATTGAAAACGAACGTTTGGAAAAAATAGACATCAATGACATGATTAAGAGCTTTGCATTGTCTAAATCCACAAAATGTATCCTTTGATTGTGTGCACACTAAGTAAATACTTTGTTTATATATTTGTTTTTCGTTTCAGTTGTCACGGTGGGCACAGCTTTTACCTCACAGTGCCAGTTCTGTTGAACAACGTACCACCTTAAAAGCCCGACTCACCGACCTTTCATATTTGTACCGTGACAGCACGATAAATTCACGTGAATTTACAATGCACAAAGAGTACTTTTCTGCAATCAACAGCTTACGAAAGAATGATATCATTATCACTAAACCTGGCAAAGGTTCCGGCGTTGTCCTTTTAAACAAAAGCAAGTACATCGATAAAATGAACCAGATACCTGATGATCAATCGGACTTTAAAAGACTTGATCCAGTCTCCAGTCTCCCGCCTTTATAAGCGGTGGCTTGACTTGGTCAAAGCCAATCTTATGCCGAAGTGGATATATGACGCAATACGACTGACTAAATCGCAAAAACCTTGTTGGTTTGTGGTTACCCCCTCCTCTTTCTCGGAATGAAGGTATGGCATGAACGGTAATTCAGGTTCATGCCATCAACCTAATTGAAATTAGGCTAGGGGAAAGATGGCAGCCCATTTCGAACCAGTATTGAGTTACTGATAGCCCCACCACCAACATGGTGAACTGCCACTGGTGGGTACCAAGAGTCGTCTGACATGCTGGGTTAGCAACTTCACAATTGTAATCCGGTGAAGTACGGGTGGGCCAGCTGTCTGCCACATAAAAATGGAGGCTTCCCGTTAAGTACCTTGCCCAAGGACACAACAAGCAAGCTTGCCGATTTGTTCTCCACACTATCTCTTTTTTATGCTGAGTACCAAGCAGGGAAGCTGTGAATACCATTTTTTAGTCTTTTGGTATGACTCGACTTAGATATGAGCCCCAGGTCTACTACCGACTGCGAAGTGGACGCTCTCACCACTACACCATCGCGCCGGTAATAAACAATGTCGGGATTCATGTTGCTGGTCATCGCAGATTGGAAAATGGGCGGGACAGTCATACCTTATTTATTATTATCTAATGAAATTACAACAGCAGAAGTAGTCTTGGGTTTTTCGGCTAGATTTGGAAAAGCAAAAGAATGGCCTCTTTTAGTAATCAAAGCACATGGCAATTTTCCCGCTTTAGTTAAGTCAGTGACTGCTTCTGAATAAATTGTTATAAACTGATATCAAAAATCGCCGTGGAAAACTGCTATAGTTCCGTCAGCACCCACTTGGTCTTTACGTCAAAGCACATGCTGCCTGTGGCCCACAAGGATGTTCTACTTCCACTCAGAAAAGTTTTGTCATATATGAACATATAAGTGCCACTGTGATAGTCAGTACGTAGAGCGAACATCTCAACGACTACAGGATCGTATCAAGCAACATGTTCCGCAATGGTTAAGACAAGAACTGACCTGTCCACGCCGATTTCAACCACGCAGATCGTGCAAAGGAAACGACACCAAACTGGTCTGTGGGTCTGCCATTGGTCAGCACCTTTTAGAAAATGATCAATGTGCATTAAACTATGATAACAAGCGGTTTCCAATCCTCGCCACAGCACCCAGCTCTTTCCATCTTAATCTCTTAGAGGCTGCTTATATCAAGACCCGGCGCCTGATGTTATGCAGACAGAAAGAGTTTGTTTACACTCTCAGACTCTTTTGATAATCGTGGCGTTCCTACTTGGCCTCTTGCTACGCTTTCTCTAACATTTCGCTATTGCAAAATCTTCCTTTGGCGTGCTTTACAATACTAGCACTATCATTGGCTTGTCTTGATGGCCCAACGTCCAAATTAATCGCATAAAACACTTACTCTAGATCTTCCCTTTTGACGCGATACCACCACTGATGAGAGCGTCACAAAAAGCCTATGGCTTAAACAGCTTTTTTCAAAGCTATATTGAAATTAAGACTTTGTTTTCCAATAAACATTTCATTTCTGCACCCACATTTAAATCCTATGCATCAATGGTATGCCTTATACTAGTGTGCCACCATCATATTATAAAGCAATAAATGATGACTAAGATAAAACAGCAGTTTCAATTTATTTGTTTTTGCAGCACTAAAGAAGGAAAATAAAATGATATTTTTGCATTCATTCTGCCTAGCTTACGCCATTCATTGATTTAATTGTAGCCTATCGCAAGTTATGCCATTTACAATAGGCTTAAATATAACTTGGTTGTAATATCACGTGACATCCTTCTCATACGATGGTCAAAACTTAATGGATGCAGATAGCTATCATGAAACAGAAAAAGATAGTCACCTCTCTCTCTAGTTTTGTCTCGCAATTTCAATCATCAACGAGAACGTTTCTTTGCTTAGATGATGCCGAACTCGCTAACATTTTCAATTCATGCTTATAGATAGTATTTGCTTGTCTTATTTGATGGGATTAATTTCAGGTTAAAATGAAAACTTGTTATTTTATTAATTGTAATAGCCGTTCTTAAAATTAAAAAAAAATGATCCAAACTTTAATGAGAAACATAGATTTGACTATAAGTGATCATAATTACTAAAATACGATAGAATGGACTTAAGCCAGGTTTGTGATATGCAAAGTTGTTGCTCTTGCTTTCCAGCTTATGCTTACCAAAAGACAAATCAAATGACACGTGAGGATCACGTAACTCGCGATGATCAAGTAACACACAAGTCTCTTGTAAGGTGACTTCAAATGATGTCTAAAAATGAGAGTCCAGTTATACTAACACCACTACTTTGAGTTTATATCTCACACCTTTCAAGCTGGCAGCTATTGCAAACCTTCGCAAATAACTTTTGGAAGATTGCTTTCTGTCACGAATAAGTAAATTTGCCCTAAATAGAATAGTTTTTATGTATGTACAGTTATTGTAATCTGATGTTTTATTTTGCAGCGATCATTTTTATTTGTAAATCTAAATTGTCTGAAGCCCTAATTTGCTAAACTGTTTTTAAAGAAAGACCTTTTTTCTTTCAGATTTATAAATAGATTTGTAACTTATATGCCTTTCTGACGTCACAATGGGTGTTTACCTGACTTAGTTTTCCAGCGTATGCTAGTGATTCTTGTTTCTTCTGGAAGATTTTTTCTTTTTTATAATTATCGATTATGTAATTTATTGAGGGTGTTTTTTTTGTGTCATGTGATGTTCTAGCAATTTCTAGATTATTTTCCGTCGCATATATAAGGCAGCGAGATTTTATTCATTCACAGATTCAGGGATTGAGTAGTAGATCAGAGTAGAATAGGAATTAGTGTTGAAAAAGGCGTTGTTGTGTGATAATTGTTGTGACAGGAATCAAGTGATTATTTTGGTGGCTTAGGTATAGTTAGTCTCTGATATTTAATTATTGAAGTGCTTTAGTTCTGTGTTTTGGCAAGCCATTTTAAATTTGAAGTTATAAAGTAGTTTGTGAATATATTGTTCTGTTCTTGACCGAGAAGTGCGCGGGTTAAATTATCTCAGTGGAAGCCAATTTTTTCCTAGCTATTAAGTTGCAACCAAACTTAATTATTTGATCGATACTGCAAGTCGCTTCAATTTTAAGAAGTAAATTAAGACTGAAATAGATTCAAAACTCTATTTAAAACGCGACACTTTTACAAGCTGTAACATTAAATGAACAAAGAGCATCTCAATGTGAAATTTATTACCAAAGATAGTTATTCTGTAGCAAAAAAACAGTGTATCAATTAAGGAGTCTAATTCTCCAAAATAGTGACCACTGCAATTTAATCTTCTTTTTACAACAGAAATAAATTGACTTATCATCATTTTGCTCCAAAGTGGCCTCCTTCTTCTTCATCCTCCTGGACCCCCACCTGTCTTCCCCACAAGCAGGGGTCATCCGGTTTTTGCAGCCAAGTCTCCATTGTGCAATCTTGTGCATCCATTCTCTGTAATCCTCTCACAGTCATATCTCGCTTCACCACCTCTTCCAATCTCTTCTTTGGTATACCTTTTTTTGAACCATCCAATTTCAAGTGTAGTTAGTGCTTTGACTGGCCCCTTTTCATTGTCCACTCTCCCATCACAGTATTTGTTCTTGAAATCTTTCATATTCTCCACTCCTGTCATTTCACGATTCTTTTCATTGCTTACTTCATCCCTTCGGGTTTTACCTCCTAACACACGCAACATTCTTGTTTCTGTTGTCCTCAATTCTTTTTTTTATTTTCCACTCTTATTGCCTAAAATTCACCACCGTAATTCAGAGTGCTTTGCACATGGCTTTTATACAAACCTCCCTCAATTCTCTGTGACATGCCTTTATTGCATAAAATAGTGAAGACATTGTTATACTTTTTTCATGCTGATCTTATCCTTGGTGCTATAGCTTTTTGTACACTTCTTTCAGTACTGAGAACATCTCCGAGGTTAGAGAATCTTTCCGCAGTTTCTATATCAGTTCCATCTACATTTCCATCTAGTGCTATTGTTTCATGCAGAATTTGGTACAACAGACCCTGGCATCTCTTGCTATAAGATTTTTGCGTTTGCTATGCTTTCCCGAATCCAGAGCATCAGCATTACTTGTGCACGCAGGTTTCACATTTTGTGCACTTTATAGATTCCTTAAAAAGTTTGGTTTGAAAGCGAGTGTGTAGTTGCAGACATACATTGAATCAGCATGTCTGAGCCAGCGAAACACGGGAAAAATTACGTAAAACCGACTTTCTTTTTTTGCTCCTTTTCCACATACAAAACATGGATACTTGCAAGCCTGTGTTCTAACAGTTTTTCTACCCGTATGAAAAGTCTTTGTCTTGTTTATATTCACTTTCGGACCTTTGTTCTATAATAAATACTCTCTTCTATCAAAAATATTGAGATTTCTCTTTTTCCCAACTATCCTCAAGTAGTAGCCTACCAAATCATTTTCATTAAGGAGTTTCTTCATGACATCTTTTCTGATATCTTTTGTCACCTCATCACCACTGCAAACAGAAGAGAACTTTGTACCAATCCCTAACGTACTCCAACCTTTACATCAAACAGTTCTGATCTCAAGCATTCTTTTATCAGAGATGTCTTGAAATGCATTTCCATGATCGCCTCTATTTATCTTTCACTTCTCCCTTTCTTCACAGATCACTTACCTTGGGACACAATCAAAAACCTTTTTGAGATCTACAAACATCATTTACAGATTTCTTCCCATCATCTCATACTCTTCCATTGTTTGTCTCATTAAAATTGTATTAATTGTACCTCTTGCCGACATTCCCTCCTCTGGCATCACTATAAGCCTTCCATCTCTTCCATTAATGCATGGCATTCCGAAACACCTTTTTTTCTTCCTTACTCTATCCAGTTGCGATGGTGTAGTGGTTAGAGCGTCCGCTTCGCAGTCGGTAGACTTAGGGTTCATTTCCCTTGTCGAGTTAAACCAAAAGACTTTAAAAAATGATATTCACAGCTTCCCTGCTTGGCACTCAGCATTTAGTGGAGGTTGTGGAGAACAAGCCTGCAAGTTCGCTTGTTGTGTCCTTGGGCAAGACACTTAATGGGATGCCTCCACCTTTATGTGGAAGACCGGTGGCCCAGTTTTCCCTCTGAAGAGAGGGTTGGTGGCAGGAAGGGCATCCGACCGTAAAACAAATGCCATGTCATAAGAATGCAGATATCTGCTGTGGCGACCCCTAATCGAGAATAAGCCGAAAGAAAACGAAGACTCTATCCAGTCGATCTAAAGACACATCTCAAGGTCTCAGATTTATTTCGTTCAAGCTGTTCAGCAATCTTTTTGCCTTTTTGCTGTTCAGCAATCAGTCTTACAATGTTAAAACCATAATGAGCAGCATGTGTTGCAAAAAACATTTCTTTTCCGGGATTACCTTTACATCTCTGACATTCTTCATAACTTTCTTCAACACCATAACATAGTCAACCACATTCGTGCAATTCCTAGACTTGTAAGTGATTAACTTTTCAGCGTCCTTTTTGATAAACGTGTTGCCAACCACCATATCAAAACTGTCCACAAACTCTAGGACCCTTTCATCGGTCCTGTTACGTTATCCCCATCCAAAGCCACCATAAGCTCCATCATATTCATAAGTATCACTTTCAACATAATCATTGAAATTTCCCAAGACAATAAATTGATTTATGTATATAATAATTAGCTTTATGTATTTTACTGTTGCCACTATAGTTAAGTTAAGATTGTTAACTATCATAGACATGCTTTTACCTGCGTCCTTAGGTTGAACTGTAGGATTTTCATCTTCCAAATCTAAATACAAAACTGGATTATGCATATCAATATATCAGCGCCAAAACATAATGAAACGACACATCTCGGGTAAAAGTTTTAAGTAAGCCACAACCGGTTTTATCGCAAAAGAGCTAGTCACAAAAAGCTAGTTCGAAAAGAGGTAGCACAAAAATAGCTAGCCATAAAAAAATTTAGTTCCAAAAAAGAAGCAGAGCTACAAAATAGCTAGCCATACCCTAACTTTGTGGTTCCAACTCTTTCAAAAGTAGCTCTTTTGTGACTAGCTCTTACGTGGGGAAACGGCCACAACCATATTAGGCGTCTGAACAAAGCTATATTTTTTTGATAACAGACCTTTTATTGCACTGGGCAAAATAATAAAATCACTTGCCTAAAGCTCAACAAATTAAATGGCTTAAAATAATGCACAACGCTTTAATACAAACTGATTGGCTATTAAGCACATTTCGCAAATTTCACGATCTATTCTGCCAACTTACTTCACATGATAACGCACAAACGACCTATTCATATAGACATTTTATTCTTCTTCTAACTTGATGGCAACCAATCCTTTTAAATTAACTCACTGCTCATGTGCGAAACCAAGTCTCAAAATGGTTTATTGTTTATCAAAAGCGCACATTACGCCAAAATAAACAAAATGACAATGATAGTTCATTTTATTCAAAAATACGGAACACTCAATGAGCAATGAGACACTGTTGTTTTGGAAAATGGGTGCAATATCAGGTTCCAATTGCGAAGAATGATTAACAGCCTGTCTTCAAGGTAACTTTCACTGAGACGAGAACACAGTATGTTTTCTCAAAATTTCATCTTTGAGAACGGCTGCGCGTAAGAGTCATGAAAGATAATCTGTCAAAAGAAAGACCTCTCAGTTTTTTTACTCGTATATCATCCATGATCATTGTTCTCTTTTTTTTCGTGAGTTTCTTTTTTTATTCTTCACCTCAAAACTATTTTTGACAAATAGTTATGTCTTACAATGTGTCCAAACCATCTTCTTTTCTTTTTCTGATCTCAATTAATAGTTTCCATGTTTCATTCACAAGATTTAGGGTTTCTGCACTTATCAACCTGTCTGTTTATCTTACTCTCTCTCTCTCTCTGTCTTTTTCCAAACCCAAATTCAAATGCCTTCCAGTTTTGTAGCAATCGCTTTTCTTAAACTCCACGTTTCTGATTCACACATTACCACACTCCACACCAAGGTCTTTACCAGTCGATTCTTCAACTCCTATTTTAGTCCAGTCAGAATCGTTCTCACCCCGTAAAAACATGGTTTATCCGTTCCAATTCATGCGAGAACATCTCTCTCTAAAAACACATTCGCTGAAAGCAGACTTCCTAAGTACTTGAACGTCTCCATCTGCTGAAGTATTGCTTTATCTACTGTATTTATTACCTTGCAAGGGAATCTGAAAACTTTCATGGCTTTTGTCTATTTGATGTTTACCTTTATTCTTTATTTCTTGAAAACCCTGTTTGTTTCATTCTTTATCCTCTGCAATCCATTTCAGTGTTGGCTTTCATAACTTGATTGTCCATAAACTGGGCAGTATGCATTAATTTTCCTCCAACTTCAACGCGGTCGCCCATGCCATCTAAAGCTTACATCATCATGGCTTCTGCAAAGACAATAAATAACAATGGAGAACTCAAAATACCTTGTCTCACGCCAGTTCAATTTTCACTTGGCTCCAACAATGCTTTATTGACTCTTACCACAGCTATGTGCCCCATGTAGCAATGCATTAAGCCTTTGCTTCTTCAGTCCGCTCCAATGCTTGTAAAACCTCTATTAGTCTAAAACATTTTACTCTGTCAAAAGCCTTTTTATAGACCACAAAGCAGACCTGCAGATCTTGATTGAATTCTATGCTCCTTTCAGCAAGGCATCTTAAACTTTTAATGGCATCTTTGGTACCAATCTTTACGATATCCACATTTATCTGATCATAAAAACTCCACTGCTTTATTTTGTAATTGTTTTCTCAAGATTTCTAGCACAACTTCTGAAGCATGAGATATTTAGCAGTGGTTTGATAGTCGTTGCAACAAACAGCATTCTATTACTTTTTTATAGCAACCAATACAGTATTCAAAAATGCTCTGGTCATATTCCTTTTTTGTAAATTAATTTGCAGTTCCATAAACTTTTTCCTGGGCTCACCGTTAAGTGACAATAAAGTCTGCTGTAAATCTATCAAGTCCTTCATCTTTCCTCTTAATCATGTTTCAAATTGTCTTTACCACTTTCTCATTTAGCACATTTGGTTGTACATCATCTTCCACAATTCATTCTTCACTCTCCAATTTTATCTTTATTTTTTTCAGTTTACTATACAATTTCTGGTTGCACATCATCTATCTTTTCTTCATGTCACCAATTTTCTATCTCGATCCTTAATTGCTGCGATGTTCTTTACTTCAGCACTCAAATCAGCTAACTCCTTGACTATCAGGCTTATTAACTACCAGAGAGTAAATGAAGCCTCACAATGTAATCATACTATTCCCCTAAGTGTTACAGCAAATTTTTGCACTAAGAGACAAACTTGCAATTTGTGATCTTTAGCACATTATCATACTCGCGAATCATGTGTATTGGATTTTTCAAATTCTTTCAGGTGTGCATAGAGAGCCACCGAACCTTTTTGTACCTAATGTTGCGCTTATGTATATAATTATTTATGGTATTATCAGATTTTCTTCTTTGAGCAACTTGGGCTTGCTTTTAGACTGAGAGCTATAACGTGATCGAATCATCCAAATTAAGTGCATGCAATAAGAACTTATCTACAGATTGGTTGAAACAGAAATATACCTTGTCTTCTTTAGATTTTAGGGAAGTTAGTAAATTATAAGTCAAATATTCTTGCATTTGCTCCGTTTAGAGAAATTAATGCTGATGGGAACCAGTGTATTGTGCAAGCCATAGCAATAAACTGTTGGTAATATACTGTAGTAATCTGTTATGATTTTGTTATTACGACTGTATTTAAATGGAATATCATTTCTAGTTTACATATTTTAAATTATAAAATGAAATTTATTCCAGTTAAAAACACCTCAACAGTCTGTTTCGCCTAAGGCGGCTTGTCAGGAGGTAGAACTACCTCCTGATGAGCCGCCTTAGGCAAAACAGACTGTTGAGGTGTTTTTAACTGGAATAAATTTCATTTTATTTTATTGCTCTGATTCTATCATTGAGCTCTCTACTGCTAAATCGACCAACTACGTATTTTAAATTATAAATATCTAATAAGCCATTTAATTGCACAATTTTATAACTTATTCTCGTTTTGACTCATCTCTTTATTCACTGTGATTGTTTATTGCCCAACAATAGCTGTACTGTTTCTATCTACTAAATCCATTGCTAATTACTGAGATTGCTCGTATTTTTACTGTTCCTACTTTGTCCATTTTTGTGATTTTGTATTTTGAAAATTTATTAATATTATATATAAGCATATATAGAATCTGATAAGGGTGAAATGTTGCACCAAAAACGTTTAAAAAAATTTTTTTAAATGAATAATGGCGTGTTACTAGTAGCAATAATGACAACATAAATATTAAAGTCACCTCTTTGCCGAGACTAAATGAATGTTTAAATATGAAAAATCTAATTTTTGAAATAAACATACAAGTACTTGTAACGTTAATGGTTGCCAAGGAAAATTTCATAACATATATTTTATAACAATACAAAACTTGCAACAAAAAACAAAAAAGCTAGTACAATTACACAAGCATTAACTACTGTTTCTTGTTTGGCCACGAAATCTCTCACAGACTTTTGCAAAATGGAACAGAAAACTCCCAAAGACGATAAGCTTCTTCGTGTGGTCCCAATTGTCATAGGTTTTAAGTATCTACTTATGTATTTTTAGACCAATGGCCAGCACATAGTTTTTGTGATTGAGATCTTTTTTAAATTGAATATAAAGGGCCAACAAAAGAATATTCCTCTTTGTATTTCAACTTTGTCGACAGATCTTTTTAAGGAAAGTAATTGTAAGGCTTGTGATTAAAACGCAATAAATTCTTTCAGCAACATAAAGATTTATCAATTGATGCTATCACGACTTGTCATCTATCACGACTGCTCCAAACTTGTCATCATCCACCATTCTTTTCAATCAAAGTATTCATTTCAGGATGTTTCAATTGACACTATTCCTGATGCTTTAATGTCTTTGCAGATAGGCGCAAATGCACCAGAACAATCTTGCATGACAAATGTTTGAAAGGGTTTACAAGATGTGCCGATTGCTTATGAGAGCCCTATCAGCCAAACATTACTTGGTCCATCTATAAACTTCCGGATTCCTATTTATCAAAAGTCAATTTTACTGTGAAATAATTGTCATCTGTAGAAACAATGATAGATTGCCTTTGGAAAATAAACTTTAAAATGGAGTCAAGCATTGTTGCATATAGAAAGGATTTTCATCCTTTTGATTAAACCTAAATCTTCAGGACATTTTTGTAAAATTTCACTGAAGATAGTCGTTTGTTACGGTTCTTTGAGAGTACAAATTATTTTACACTAGTTTGTGCAAATGTGCTCTAAATAATTACTGTACAGCTTTAAGGTTTGTCTGACCAGAAAGTTTTTATTATAAATTGTTAGTTTTTGGTAGTGAGTTAATGTGGAATGCAGCAAATGCTAATTTTATGTGTTTATGGTTTTAGAAAGATACAATGTCATTAACATCAACTTAGCTTTTTCTAATTATTTTTTTGTCTTACAGTTTACCAATCATTTCTTTTCTTTGTTTTTTATATTCTATTTGAATAAAGATTTTACTGCATAACACTAGATATAGATTTATAGCTTATAGTTTGTAAGTTTGTTATATGCAGCAAGATCTTTACGTCTTTTCAAAGTACTTCACAACATATGTTCATCATAAAATGCAGAGTTCAAGAAAGTTCTTGGTCATTAAACTCAAGTAAGGTCAAACTTGCAGCTATTAAATGAATTTTACGCCATAATATTGCAATTATTTTTACAGCTGTAAAGTTGAAACTTTGAGTGACTTTTGGTTTCAACAAAGGAAGTCTTTTGAAGACTTTAGATTTAGATTAGGCCTCCTGAAAGAGTACGGTACGATATAGAAAAAACAAAACCGTATTTCTGTACCATACGACAGTATGCCAGAAAATTTCATACGTAATTTTGTACCATATTTTTCTTTAAAATTTAACTGTGCCATAATTCCGTACCGTACCCAATCTCCTGGATAAGGGAGAGTCAAGGTGAGCGAAAGCCGCACCTTGGCAAGAAAGAGAGGAATCAAAGCAGGAGGATGGAGAGAAAAAGGTGGACCCCACATTAAAGGAAAGCGGGTTCCAGGGAGGAGGTGGAGCGCAAGCAAAGAAAATTTTTCAAGTAAAAGCATGAGCGGGTAAGTGGACGCAAAAGCCTTTCAAGAAAATTTAGAGTGTCTTTGTTTCATCCCAAGTCTGGCCAAACCTAAAATGGGACAGGAGGTTAGGAGACAAAGGGCTCGTTCATAAGAAAACCAAACAAAACGAGTCAGGGTGACTAGTAAGAAGGGCAGACACGCTTCAGAGAGAAGTAGGATAGAGGAAAACAAGAGGCAATTGGTGATGGCACGACTGGCTGCTCGGTGAAGGCGTTCCACTTTGATAATGTCTGTAATGCTGAGAAAAGGAAACCATCCAGGTGAAGCATAAGTGAGGAGCCGAAGAAAAGCTTTATACCAAAGAGAGAGAAACTTCTTACAGGGGCCCATAAGGAAGCAGAGATATAGCATAAGGGCTTAAGACGAGGGAAGAACTTGGCTTTCTGCGAAGATACGTGTTTAGAAAAGGAAAGAGTGTGGTCGAAGGTGGCCCCAAGAAAAGTAAGAGTGGAATTAAAGCGGAGGGAAAAATTGAACAAAAAGAGAAACGGATGAAGGTTAGTTTGGTTGAATCTACTAAAAAGAAGCAGGCCTCACATTTTCTTGAATTGAGAGAAAGACACCAGTACTCAGACGAGCGCTCAAGTCGAATCAGAGCTCTTTGTGTAGCCTCCATCGCAGCAGGGACCGAGGGGAGAAGACCAAATGGCCAGGTCGTCAGAATAAAGAGAACAGCTGAAAGAAGAAGGCAGAGAAGCAGGGAGATCATTGATTAAAAGAGAAAAAAGGACAGAGCCAAATCCTTGCGGATCACCTCGACAGACTCAAAACGATACGACTTGCGTGATTTCAAAAAAACATGCAAGACCACTTGCCAAAAAGTAAAGTTTGAGTCCAACTAGCCAAGCAAGAAGGGAGGCCACCCAAAATAAGTTTATGAAAAAATGGGGAGAATGCCAAAAGCCTAGAAAAAGTTGATTGTAGGAAGAATTGTTCGAGAGCACAGCTTGGGTTTGTAAAACCCATCCAAAATGGATGTAGAAAGATTACGAATTTGATCCAAAGTATACCCTCTATGGCTACAACCAGCCTGATGGGGAGCGAGAATAAAATTAAACTCCGGAGAGAAAAGTGGACGAATAGAATTATGCGTTCAAAAAGCTTTGATACGCAGGAAGTAAGGGGAGATATGCCAAAAGAAAGCAGGAGAGCAGAGAGGCTTTCTCATCTTTTGGATGAGAATGATAAAAGAAGTCTTCCAGATAGAAGAAAAAAAATGCAAAGACCAAAAAAGATTGAAAATTGTGTAGGAGAAAATCCATGTCAGAGCGAGAGAATTGCTGTAACACGAGATGGGGGGCTTTGTCTGGCCCAGTGGCAGTGGACTAGGGAGAAGGAAGAGCAGAGAGCAATAAGACTCCTCATGGCGCAAGGTCCGCCGGAGCTAGGATAAGTAGCCTCTGGCTCTGCTACACAAGGAAATTAGCTGGGAGACAAAAAATGAGATCTCAGATAGTCGGTGAGACCGATGCCGACTCCGTGGGAGAAGAATAGTCAGACAAGCTAGGAAAGAAAGACGATGAGGAAGAAGAACCAGCGACAGAGCGGAGGGGAGAACAAGCTAATTTAGGATCAGATTTGAGAGAGAGAGAGATAGGCATGTCGCCTACCATGTCCAGCCCTTGGCTTTGGCGATGACACACGAGCCATGTTGGCAAGCAGAGATGTAAACCTGACGGTCTTCATTACTTCTATGATCGGCAGAAAAAACCTTGTCTTTTACTTACCGCTTTTTTTACTTCAGGAGACTACCAGGCTTGAGATCGGCCTTTAATGCAATCAAAAGAAATGGAAGATTTGGCTGCATTCAGTGCCAGAGAAGTAAAGAGAGTAAGAGCAGAGGAAAGAGGAGTATTCCTCCATGGAAGACAGTGAGAGTCGAAGTAAAAATCAAAGTCATCCCAACGAGCGTTCTGAAAATTTAAGAAAGCGGTTGGTACGTTAAGACAGAAGAGCGAAGAAAGAGAGGCAGTTAGTAGAGCTTGGAAGTAATCATAGCCCAAGTTCTGAGGCACCTCCTAATAGTAAGAGAGTGCAAGAGAAGAGGGAGCAAAGGATATGTCAGGAGAGGAGCGACTGCCAGAGGAGCAATAGAGAAAAGATGGTGTATCAGGGTCATCGAGAGGAAGAAGGTCAGAGGAGATGACCCAATCGAATACTTTCTCTCCACGGGGTCTGAAGTACCTTTTGAATCTCACAATGAAGATGACAATTGAAGTCCCCCAGAATAAAAAGATTTCTGAAGAAGGGAAAAAGGAGTTGGTGCTGTCAACTGTCGAAGAGCACATTGGGAAGCATAAACTTAAAATAAAGAGAGCGAGAGAAAGGTATTTAGTGAGATGTTGACCCCCGCATAGCCAGAGTAGATGTCAAACAAAGAGAGATAGGAGGTAGAGAGTTCAGAGAAAAATAGGTACGGTGTGATGAAAATAAGGCCCTCGCTAGCGTGCTTCGTAATGCTGGGTAGCATGTTGCAGACATGCTACCCCGCACTCTTATTAGCAATTATTTCTTTTTATTAGCAATCATTTCTCTTTGGTCCTGACATTGGAAAATGGTCCGGTTTTTTGGTCCATGGTCTACTGTCGTACTGAGGAAGGGTAGGATAGCAAGAACATGCCTTCGTATGTATGTATATCACGTCTTTTAATGTTTGTTGTCAGATATATTTATTCCACGACTTGACGCAGTTTTCAGTCCTAACAATGAAGGCAGCACCGTCAAACAAGGTTTGTCCCAGAAGAGATATGCAAAACAATGTTTCATCGAGTCCTCAGATGTTTCACATTTGTATTGTATGTTATACGAGGATGCTAGAAGTCTTCATTTGTTTAAGGAAGTCTCGATGCACCTAATTTGCGCTTTCCGCTTCAAATTGAAGCCAGAGATACGTGCTTTGATACGTTGGATTTCCATGTCTGGTGAAGGTGGTAAAGCAGCAACTTTTTGTTTCTCTACTTCCACCATGCAAGAATTTCATCCCAATAAGAAACCATCTTTCACTAGAGATGGCTTTGTTTTTGCACACTCGGGAAAAATACTTTGCCTTCATTGCCTCTGCTTGACAAATTCCCAAACACCGAAACGTTTACACTTAGCCCTGTTGTTACTGTCTTGCAATTTAGAACCATAAAATACAATAAAGAGCTTAACTGATATGCAGTTTTAAGACAAATATTTTTTTACCTGCATCATCTCCATAAGCAGCCACTCTTAATGCATTACGTTGTGCAGGTGTTAATGCTTTAAATAGATCATCTCGTCCAATAATAGAAGCAACAACAGTAGCTCCAGCTGCAGCTAATTTAGTTGTGGTCATACCTTCCTAAAAGAAAACGTTCTTACTGGTAATAACGTTAATGATTGATAGTCATGATCACAAGGAATAGCTGTTTAAATGTTTACGTTTGCTGATCATTCTCTTCTTTTTTTCTCAAGGCAAAGCCTTGATTCAGGCTATCCGGATACCTTTGTGGATAAACAAATATAAAACAATTTGTTAATACTATACGTTTTAAAAAGAATTTGAAAAATGTAGTATTGCCAGAAGCTTATTATAACGCTCTGATCAATAGCGACATCAAATCAAAAAGAAAGAACATATCACAAGAATTCCAAAATCATAATAATTATAAGCGAGCCAATAGCAAGAGTTGTTAAAACATATCAATAACAAGTATGACTCTACGCATCACGCGGTTGATGTAATTTTTTAAAAATATCTTTTTTAGAACTGTATTTTATAAACACCTAACGGTTAAAATTTCAAACAGAGAAACACTTGACGTTTTCTATTTTGATCAAGGAGACTTTTACTGCCAACTTTTGTGGATCCTAACCGTAACGATGATAAAAAGTTTAAGCGTATAAAAAAAAAGTATATTGATGCTTTTTGCTCTATTATAGAAACTTTATCAAGGTAGGATATGAACAAAAAACCTAATGATTGGAAACAAAAATTAACAAAAACTTAATGGCTGAAGTATAATGATACACTCGATAACTTCTGTAGCGAGGAATTCTAAACTTTTTTGACTTATATTCTAAAATTTCATAAAAAGGCGCACAATGTGATACAACCTAAAATGTGTTTTTATCAATGTATTTATACAAAAACGTTTGATTTCACAAAAATGCACGACTGATTCAAAATGTGCACATGGCAGTGTTCTTGGGCATGCCTCAACTAATTTAGCACAGGAGTGAAATGAAGACCAAGAGGTGAAATTCTGTGGCCCGCGGAGGAATTAAGGTTGTGGCTTGAAGGCCTAGCGTCCACTGATTGAATTTTTAGGTCAACTCCTTCAAAATTTAATTCTGTTGAGACCGACCTCAAAAGTTGATCTCCCAAACAAAAACTCTAAAATGTTTTTTGCTCCTACTTATAAATACAATAATGCCATACCAATACCATAGCCTTTGCCTGCTTATCTCTAGCACTTCAATTAACTCAAGGACTTCAGTATTATATTTTTAAATTAGAAACAGGCACATTGACGGAGTTTTGCAGAACTAAGAACCATAATTAAATGCTACAATATTAGCAAGTCCACATTTTCGTCCGTTAGGAGTCATGCGACCTTGGATCTGCCTCTGCTTTTTATGAGTAAAGTTTCCAAAAATATATTATTTTTTCTTTTCGGTAGGTAAGCTATCTTGCTGCATTATAAAATGTAACAAACAGTTAAATGGGAGACAAAATTGCTAAAAGAACTTACAACCTTTAAGTTGGATTTTAAACAAAGACTACAGAGGAAGCTTTCTTCTGGGACAGTGATTCCGTTTAAAGAGGAGGCATGATGACTCGAATGGGAAACAATAACTTGGATTGCGCTGTTGGCGTCACACTTGAGGCAATATAGCAAGCAAGTGCAAGTTATATACGTCAGTGCCAAAGTGCTGCATTTGGGAGACATGAAATTTATTTGGGTGCGTATTCGTTATCCAAATCTCAAAATTGTTTAATTTTTCTTTAAACTAACCCTAAGCTTCATGAATTACGGATTTTAATTGAAAAAAAAAAATTGAAGGCGTTTTTGTGATCATATAACTTTTTATTATTGGCAAAATTAAAATTGTGATTAGTGATTGAAATTTTATTTGTAAACAACATCATGAAATAATGAGTATAAAAATAGCTTTTATGCAATGATATATTTGATGCCCAAATTTAACGATATAGCCTATATCCTAATAAAATTGTTAAACATAAAATAAGCAAATTAAAAACAACAAGTATGACAAAAATTGACACATGTTAAAGTGAAACTCACAAAAAAAAATTAAAAAAACGTTAAAAAATAAGAAACTTAACTATCGTTTTGAAAACAAAACACAATAAAATGCCGAGCTATTTGAAGTGTTGATGAGCAATGAAAATGCAAAAACCTGTTTTCAGTTTCCATTAGGCAAAGAAATACTTTCCATTTGATGCAGTGTAAATGAGCATAACCCAATAAACAAGGTTTGTTAGTGGTTATCCCTCCTCTTTCTCGGGATGAAGGTATGGCATGAACGGTAATTCAGGTTCATACCGTCAACCTAATTGAAATTAGGCTAGGGGAAAGATGGCAGCCCATTTCGAACCAGTATTGAGTTACTGATAGCCCCACCACCAACAAGGTGAACTGCCACTGATGGGTACCTAAGAGTCGTCTGACATGCTGGGTTAGCAACTTCACAATTGTAATCCGGTGAAGTACGGGTGGGCCAGCTGTCTGCCACATAAAAATAGAGGCTTCCCGTTAAGTACCTTGCCCAAGGACACAACAAGCAAGCTTGCCGATTTGTTCTCCACACTATCTCTTTTTTATGCTGAGTACCAAGCAGGGAAGCTGTGAATACCATTTTTTAAAGTTTTTTGGTATGACTCCACTTAAGGAATGAACCCCAGGTCTACCGACTGCGAAGTGGACGCTCTCACCACTACACCATCGCGCCGGTAATAAACAATGTCGAGATTCATGTTGCTGGTCATCGCAGATTGGAAAATGGGCGGGACAGTCATACCTTATTTATTATTATTATCTAATGAAATTACAACAACAGAAGTAGTCTTGGGTTTTTCGGCTAGATTTGGAAAAGCAAAAGAGCGGCCTCTTTTAGTAATCAAAGCACATGGCAATTTTCCCGCTTTAGTTAAGTCAGTGACTGCTTCTGAATAAATTGTTACAAACTGATATGCCTTGTTTGAGGCTGCTCTTGCTTCAAAAGTCTTCTGCAAAGCAACCAACCATGTGAAAGCGAAATCTTTTCAAAGTAAGAAAAAATGGGCAAGTACCATTTTTTGCTTCTATTTTGTGTCAGAGCGACAGCAGCATCGTTTAAGCCCACTCCCTCATGAACTTGTTGTACGTACTTTTACAGATGGGCCTTTTGTGAACAAGGAATCACAACAAAAACACTCTCTTTAGCTAAACATTTATTCACCTTTTTATCCGTGGAATTATTTGCAAAAGTAGAAGCCTCTTGCACAGTGCTGTTGTTTTGCCACCTGATAACAGCAGTATTAGAGTTAATATTGACCCTCTAATCGCAAGACCCCCAATCTTTTTCATTTTCAAATAGTGTTTGAGCACCTGCATTCATATTTGACGGGTTGTTACTAATGATAAGATTCCACTGTTTTGCAGCACTTGCATAAAAGGCAGTGAAATGAAGTAACTATCGAAAAATACCCTACCGCAATGTTTCTCAACCGCCGATTTGCGTTAATTTTTTTGCCGATCCACCAAAATATATTCCAATTTTATACCTTAATTGCATGATCTTCAATGTGCTATGAGTTTAAAATTTAAACAGATTTAAATTTCATGGATAATTTAGCACATTTTCATTCGGTAATGTGCGGCATTATGACGTATAAAGAGTCTGACCACAAAAAAAAGTGCAGTGGGCAAAAAATGGCCTAAGCATGCAACCGCAAAGCGTGGAATTGTTTGAGAAATAAATATCTCATATAAAACTTTAGTAACTTACATAGTAATTTGTCGCACTGCAAAGTTTGTTACTTGAAATCCAGCTATACGTAAAGGATAACAAAAGAACTTTTATATGTACGTAACTAACCAACTTAAAATTTAGCAAAATTTGACAGTTAAATAGGGTCGAGCAAACAGCAAAACATTTTACAATTCTTTGAAAAGCGACCTAGTAGTAAAAATTATCTTAGTGGTTGTCGCAAGAAACAGCAAGCAGCTACTTCAAGTTTACAACAAAGCTTAAAACGGCCATGCGGTGGTGATATGGTTGACAAAGAAAAAATGAAAAACGAAAAGAAGACTGTGTTAGGAAGTGCGCTAAAAAGTACTTGAAGCTACGTTTTGCTATTGCCGCTCCTAACAGTGAAAAAGTACCTTCTCCCATGTGCTTAGTCTGCGCCAGAGTTATTTCAAATGAAGCAATAAAGCCTTCTAAGCTTACCCGACATTTACATGCACATCATGGCAGCCTTGTTGGAAAACCTCTTGCTAATTTAAAACTACTGAGCAAAATTGAAAGTCTACGACTTGAAATGCAAAAGGTCACAATAGTCGTCAAAGCCCTTCTCAAAACTTCAGTTTAATTGCTTTCCAAATAAGCAAAACTGAAAAACCTTTTACGATTAGAGAATTAGAAAAACCTAGCATCTTAGCAACTGCATGAAAAATTTTTGGTTTAGAAACGGCTAAAAACTTGAAGCTATACCCTGCGTTGGAAACGAGGCGCTTAAGTGCATGTCTTGAGTCGAGTCATTTCGTCCAAACGACTTGAGTTAAGTCGAGCCTTTTTACCACAACTTGAGTCTTTCCAACACCTCTATCAAGTGTTAGGTTTCCTGTGATTTTCTTAGTAATTGCTGCGGAGAGCGTGGGATACTGAAACAGTGTTTTTATGTCACAAGCACCGCACCAAGTAAGAGACATTGCCTTCAAGTGCCTTGCTTAAAAACTACGCAGAACGAAAAAGGTTTAAACCAGGTACTCATTTGTCACACTTAGTTATCAATTACCGACAAAGACCTTGGGTTTTTAACATGATTATAGGTTATTACTAGGGCAAGTTTTTATTGACCTCAAAATTAAAAAAGAAATTGACTCTTAATGATCAAACAAAATTTTGAATCAAATTAATGTTTCTTGAGTTTATGTATTAAAACGAACACTTAATTAACGAAATCACACATATCCTCAACAAAACTTGCAATACACACGTCTTATATAAGCGCCCAACTCTGCAATCACCAGGTGCAAGAAAAAAAATGTTAAATCATAAACTGTTTTACATTTTCGACCTTAAAGTTTCTGTTCTTTGCCAACACTTTTCACGGCATGGAAAATTTTCTTTTCTACAAAAGCAGTTGTGTGCTCAACATGTTAAAGTAAACTGTACACAACCGATGAAGTGTCTGGTCTTTCTATATTCATTATTTTAGTAATGTCATTGTTTTCGATTCCTTTTTGAATGTGGCGGTTTATGCTCCAAGCGTCTTCTCAAAACTCTAGATCTTGCATTACTTGCATCGCTTCTTTGATAGTGTACTTGGTACTTTCCATCGTTTCTATAAGTTTAGCTAGACATTCGTATTTGTCTTTGATTTTGAGAAGTTGAGTACCGGTAGCTAAACCATTTGTTTGCAAGCTAGCATTTGTTTGAGTTGCCAAAACACCAGGCCCTTCAAAACTTTTCACAATCGCTTTCACTTCGTGTAAATTGTTTGCAATAATATAAGGCAGCATTTAACCAGCTACCCATCTTTCAACAACAGGTTGAGGTGGGCAACCAATAGTAGCGAATTTGACTGGTTTTGTTTTTAATTGTTGCTGATTTGACCTTTGCGATTTACTGATCAACATCTTCAAAATGAAATTTGACTTTCATTGCACAATTGTGCAATAAATGTGCTAAACATGTCACACAAAACAGCTTAGGATGTACAGATTTTTAGTATTGCATTTGCTGCCACCAAATATTTTGCAGTATTACACACAATAAAAAACACAAAGAGTTTGTCTTGATTCCAAGAGATCTAGCAACATTGTCAACTGCTTGAGAAATGCTGTTGCTATTTGGTGCACATGGTAGAGATTGACAGTCGTACAAATAACTAATGTGAGGGATTTTTATGTTTCCAACTGGAATATTTAAACAATATATGCTAAATACAGTGCTATCGTCAACAACCGGAAAATTTTGTTTGTCATGTATAGCATTTCTTATCTGTTATAACTAATCTGTGCTTAATTGCAGCACTGTTTTCTACAAGGAGTTTCAGATGGCACACAGTGACTAATGTCGAGAAATAGGTTTTGTTTTTGTTGGTTACCAGACCCCTTCCGAGGGATGTGGCATGGCGGGAGACCATGGAGCCCCAGAAGCTGGGCAACTCTCCAGGGCCTGGACCAGAGGTCGTAGAAAGACAGAGAGTCACCAAAGTGTGAGCGGCGCAAGGAGTCTGTAGCTGGACAGTGCAGAATGAGATGAGAGATGTCCTGGAACGAGTGTCCATGGGCGCTGCAAGAAGAATTCTCGATTCTGCCAATCCTAGAGAGATAAAAACCTAAAAGAAGGCTGTGTCCGTTGCAGCATAGACAAGAGAGGACACAGCGAGCATCACGAGGAAGCGCAAGTTCCTCAGTGGAAATCGAGGAAACCTGTGTGTCAAGATACTTTGATGAGACAGTACGCCTCCAGTCCGAGAAAAGACAAGAGTGGATACGAGAGATAAGAGAGAGACTACAAGGGATTGCAGAGGGTGCAAGTAGCACTCCCCGTCTGGCCAGCTCATCAGCCGCATCATTTTCCGGGAGAAACGAGTGTCCGGGGACCCATTGAAAAAAGAGTGAAATGAGTCAGGGTGACTCGTAGGGGAGGTAAAGAAGCCTTGGTGAGTAGTAGAGGGATAGGGGAGGACGAGAGGCAGCCGGTGATGGCGCGACTGGCCTCTCAGTGGAGGCTTTCCAGTTTGGTGAAATTGGTAGCGCTTAGGAAAGGAAACCATCCGAGTGAAGCGTAAGTGAGAAGGGGCCAAAGAAAAGATTTATACAGAAGAGAGAGGGACTCCTTAGAGGGGCCCCATGAGGAAGCAGAGATAAAGCGTAAGGCCTTGAGACGTGGGAAAAACTTGGCCTTCAACGAAGATACATGCTTAGAAAAGGAAAGAGTGTGGTCGAAGGTGACCCCAAGAAAAGTTGGAGTGGGATTGAAACGGAGGCAAGAGCCGAGTAGGAGGAGGTTGGGCTGGAGATTAGCTTGGTGGGGATCCACTGAGAAGGAGGCCTTTTATTTGCTTAGATTGAGAGGAAGACACCAGTACTCAGACCAGCACTCCAATCCAAACAGAGCTCCTTGTGTGGCCTCCACCGCATTGGGGACCGAGGGGGAGGAGGACCAAATGGCCAGATTGTCAGCGTAAAGAAAACACCTGACGAAAGAAGGCAGAGAAGCCGGAAGATCATTAATGAAGAGAGAGAAAAGTACAGGGCCGAGAACGGATCCTTGCAGAACACCTTGACGGACTCGAAAGGAAGGACTTTTGTGATTTTGATAAACCACACAAGCGCACCTGTCAGAAAGGAAAGATTGAGTCCAACGAGCAAAGCAAGGAAGGAGGCCAATCGAAATAAGTTTGTGGAAAAGAACGGGATGTCAGACAGAGTCAAAAGCTTTAGAGAAATCGATAGTAGACAGGATCTTCCGAGAGCCCGGCCTGGGTTTGTTAAACCCATCCGAAATCGACTGAGAAAGGTACAGAATTAGGTTTTCGATGTGCTTATTGTTTAGCTTGTACAATGGAATATCAGCAGACAAAAATGCATCAGTTACCTTTTCCACAAAATTAGTGGTGCTGTTCCTCAAAAACGTTTGTGAAAGGTATGGGATTAGCTGTTCAGATCATCTGCTGGACGCTTTTTTGTGTTTGGACGTATTTCAATGACTTTCAACAAGAAAACATTTGTTGCAAGAAACTCTACATGCGCACAAACAAATTTGCAATACAATTTGTTGTTGGGACTTTTCATAAATTCTTCAAGGAAGTCTTGAAGTACGAATTGAATTTTAAATGTTTTGGTAGCTTAACTTTTGCCATCATGTAAAAACCTAAATCACAAACTAAACCAAAATCTAAATAAATATGTCACGTTACTCTTTTGACAGTTCATTCACTGTAGAATAGTGAAATGTCATATCTTAGTGGGCTTGCACACTGCACCTGCATAAACAAACTACTCACTCTTTCTTGATTCACCCTAAATAATATAAAAGTAGTCTAAACTAGAATTGTAGATGCCTCTTTGCTATACTGCAAACGTTTTTACCTAACAAATGTGCAGTGTTGCCCCATCTACGTGTCGAAACTATTCGATTGCAACACAGTCGCACAAAATTTGGTCTGACTTTGATTATTGCACCACAATCATTAAATTGTGACAAGAGCAAGCAATCTGTGCTACCGTACCAAAATTGGCAAATAAAAGAGTGAAAAAGTTTTATCACATTTACCACAGTTATTAGTTTTTCTCATCAATATGAAAGAACTGCTTTGACTAACAGTGTTAATTTAAAAAAATTGAACTTTATTACCCTAAAAAATTGACGTGACTGTAAAAAATTGACTTTTTGTTGACATACGAAATTAAGAATATGAAACTTACTCTTTGTATCCAGAACTTTTACAAAAAATCACGCCGCTCAAGCTTGCAACCAAAAAATTGACTTTATTAAAAAATACCTGCAATAGCTGTTATTTTACATTAAGTTTTTACTTCGAATATGCTTGTGAAACACCATTGCGAAATAGAAAACTAACCGTTTATTTTATGGGTAGGCTTACTAAAAACAAAGAAGAGAAACCTGCACACAACATCTCGCTGGACTGCGGTACTTGTATGTTTATAGAAATAAAAAGTAAATCATTTTAACCAGGTTTTACAAATTTTAATTAACAACGAGTAAAACTGAAATCGGGGCTGTCTAATGCAACATTTTATAATTTTGAAAGCATCATATTTCAAAAATTATTGATCTGCGACTACTGTTCAGAAAGAAAGTTCCTTTAAAGCAAAGCTTTACTTTAGAAAAAGGCTTTGATTTTCTTCAGAAGTGCCTACCTTCTTGCTTAAGCGCTAGTAGTATAGAATGCGTCATTTGGCGACGTTATACGAGGAGCAGTTAGGAGGAGCAAGGACTTCACGAGTTGGGGAATTTTTTGGTCATGAGAGGAATTTTTGAAGAAGTATGGAAGGGGTTGAAGGTGATACGATGTTGGGGGAGATTGGGACCCTACAAAGCAGTAAAGTGTTTTGTATCACTAAAGGTCGGTAAGGAGCCAATGGTCAAAAGTTGTTTGGATATAATGTAGAAAGATTATGTTTTATTTAGCTGTTTCTTAGGAATCTTTGCCTCAGACTTGCCCCAGCTTTTTCTCCGCACTGTGCTTACATGATGAAAAGTCCTAAGGAAGCTAATTTTATTTGAAAGAGGTCGGAGGGAGCTAACCCTAGACACTAATTTTATGTGGGAAACGTCTGAAAGTGCTAACTCTAGGTCTATTTTTGTAACAGAGCTAACCCTAAACACTAATTTCATGTGGGAGAGGCTTGAGAGTGCTAACTCTAGGTCTATTTTTGTAAGAGAGCCAACCCTAGATCTGAGAGTACCAACTCCAGGTCTATTTTTCTAAGAGAGCCAACCCTAGGTATGAGGGTGCTAACTCTAGATCTATGTCAGCTAACCATAGTTCTAAGGAAGCTAACCTTAGATTTTATTTGAAGGAGGTTGGAGGGAGCTAACCCTAGATTCTATTTGAAGGAGGTCGTAGATAGCTAACCCTAGGTTTATTGATTTTATGCGATGGAGGTCTGGGGGAGTTAACACCAATCTGAAGAAGCTAGTTCTAACACAGTGTTATTTCAAAGAGTTTGGTGCAAAACTTATGGTTTGTTACGACATAACGGTTTTTTGATTTTGTATTTCAATGACGTAAGTTTTTAGCTAGACCGTGGGAATGTAGTTGCATCACTATTGCACAATCCATAACGTATTCTATTTTCAGCCATGATGCGATCTTTGCTTTTGTGTAGACAGGTCCAGACTTTTCTGTCAAAAATTTTAGGATATAATGTATAAAGATTATGTTTTATTTAGTTGTTTGTTAAGGATATATTGTCTCTGTCTTGTCCAGACATGCCCAAGCTCGAATCTTTTTCCTGTTCTGTGTTTACATGATGAAAAGTTCTAAGGACACTAATTTTATTTGAAGGAGGACGTAGGGAGCTAACTCTAGATCTGAGAGAGTTAATATTAACACGGTGTGGACGGCGTTTCAAAAAGTTTGGTGCAAAACTTACCGCCATTTGGTACTTGATCTAATTATTACACATTTACATAGTGGTTTTCAGGGTGTGATTCTGTATTTCAATGATGGAATCGGTTTTTAACTAGACCGTGGGAATGTAGTTGCATCTCTATTGTGCAATCCATCATGATGTACTCGATTTTGTTTTCAACCAGACTGTGGGACTCTAACCCTAACCTAACTCTAATTCTAACCCTATGTAAGAGATCCGGCCCTAGGTCTATTAATTTTTGCGAGCTAACCTAAATCCGAGGGTGCTAACTCTAGATCTGAAAGAGCTAATTATAGTCCTAAAGAAACTAATCATATGTCAAAGGACACTAATTTTATTTGAAGGAGGTCGAAGGGAGCTAAATCTAGTTCTAATCCTAACATGGTGTGGTTGTCATGTAGAATGTTTTAAAGAATTTGGTGCAAACCTTGACACCTTATGATAGTATTTGACTTACCGCATGTGAAGTTATTGCACAATGATTACATAATTTTTATACAGTTGTTTATTTGGTATGGTGCAATCCTTATGTGTTTATGGTAGCATAAGAATTATCCAATATGAGATAATACAATATTGCACAATGGTTTCATAATTCTGGTACAATTGTTTGCTGGGATGTGACGCAATGACGTTAAAGCAAAGTGGTGTAAAAAAGTTAGCAAAATGTAACGTCGCTCTTAGAATTATCCAAAGCACACAGTTTTGAGGCAAGCTGTTTTTTAACATTTTACGATTAAGGTCGTTCAAAGTCTGTTGCATATTTGTTTCCAAAAAAATGTTCACACGCTTTTATGATAAAAGATTTATCGATTTAGCTAGCTATTCATGTGGTTTCTACATTACGTAATTACAATGCCAGCGTTTCAGACAGACTAGGTCGTAATTGTTTAATTTAAGAAGTTTATTTGGCAATTGAAACTACAAATTTGTATAAACACGGAAAAAAGTCACCTGACAATGAGACGGCAAAAATACAATCAAAATCTACTGCACCTATCAACAAAATATGCAAACTTTAGAAAGAACAAACCGAAAAGCACAGTAAAAGATACAATTTTTAAATAGAATATATTTTTCTTCATTCGCGTCCAAACATCGTCTTATTATCAGTTGATCTACACCATGCTGCTCAAACACGGTTTCAGACCAAGAAACAACTTCGAAGTCAAAAGTTTTACTGAAACAGTCTCGATTCTATATGACAGCGTTTTTACTCAAAGACTCTTGTAAACAGTGATGTTGTATAGACTTATTATGCAAAGGCTCATCTGATCAAGCCGTAGACTTGTTATTCAATGCTACAGATCTTAAGTAAAAGTCAAAAATGTTGCTCAATCTACTAAGAAAGACACATTTACTAACATGTCACAAATTAAAGCAATATTATTCTTCTAGATTAGTATAATTTAACCGTTTTATAGTAAAAATTTTGTAGTTTATCAGAAACACAACCGACCAATAGTTCGATTTTAAACAAAACGGTTAGAGATTTAAGTTTAACTTTTGTCAGGGAGCTTGAAATAATTCGCAGAGCGTTGAATTTCCAATATTTATACGGCATTACAAAACTATTAATATTTCTAAATGTTTAAATTTTTCTCATTCTTTGTAAAACATTACAAATAATCTCTAATAAACATTCATGGCACAGGTTCCTTATCACATAATTCCGACACTTTAATTTTTTGTACTTTCAATTTCATCCACCAGCATCGTTTCACTTGTTGAACGTCTTCTTCTATCAAACACTGTTCTTAGCCCACAACCACGTCTTAAAATGTGTATAAGCAATTTTCTTTTCACGATATCGGTTTCACAAAATTTAGGACTTTACTCGCTCAACTGCTAGATCTGCGACCTTTGAGAAATTCTTATAGTCTTCGGTCATCGTCAGATACAAAACCTTATTTTTGTTATAACAAAGTTGAAAGTCACGAATTACCATGCTTAAAACCGCATCACGAAATCGCTAACCACGTGATAGATAAGTAAAACGGGAATGGATTGATTGAATTACAATTGTGGAGAGTAGTTAATAAAATGAAATTTATTCCAGTTAAAAACACCTCAACAGTCTGTTTCGCCTAAGGCGGCTCGTCAGGAGGTAGTTCTAAAATACAACACTGGCATAAAATGAAATCCAACATTAATAAATAAATAGAAATTAAAATTTAATTAAGTTATATATAGAGAAGGCTCGAAACTCAAGGGAAAGTAAGCTCTACAGATCTGCCTTACTCAAGCGCTGTTGAGGTGTTTTTAACTGGAATAAATTTCATTTTATTTTATTGCTCTGATTCTATCATTGAGCTCTCTACTGCCGCCTTAGGCGAAACAGACTGTTGAGGTGTTTTTAACTGGAATAAATTTCATTTTATTTTATTGCTCTGATTCTATCATTGAGCTCTCTACTGCCGCCTTAGGCGAAACAGACTGTTGAGGTGTTTTTAACTGGAATAAATTTCATTTTATTTTATTGCTCTGATTCTATCATTGAGCTCTCTACTGCCAAATCGACCAACTACGTGGAGAGTAGTTACATAGATTGACGTCATCAGAGAGTAGTTTTTTAAAGGATAACCTGTTTGAAGTCGAGATGTCATGAATGCGTAAGACACACGTGACCGATAAGCACGCAGTAAATCATTTTATCACCAATTTGAACGATGCACGCAATGAGCCAGTGAGGGAAACACAGCACATACTGGTGCTCTCACAGTTGTATATACACAAAACAATTACCATATTTCCAAGACCCAAAAAAGATGTTTTGAAGAAGTATATTTGACCTCTTTTTTAGTTGAAATAGCTTTAAAGATTTGGAATCTCATTTTTAAATATTGTCACAGCAACTAGATTTAGTAATTTAACTTTAACACAACATAGCGTATTAATCCTAAACGTTTTAATGCTGACAAATCAAACATGATTTTTAACCGATGTCATTTGAAACTGAAAAAGAATCTTGCTTCTCTCGCTTTATCACCAATTTTTCTCTGTATAACAGCGGTTATGCAACTTCTCCTTTTAGCTACTTTTAATGAAAATTATAACATATTAAGCTTATTCGACTTCCATCTCACATTTTTAGTCTGTTTGGCCATGTAAATTAAGGCGAACTTATAGTTTCAAATCTCACGTTTTTACAAAATTTACGGCTGTTATCATTTTTATTAGTGAAAAAACACAAGTTGTCAAAATATTTTATCAACTTTTCAAGAGCTAGCAACCATACTCACATCTTTTTTCAGAGCGTTTGCTATCAATCATAACATGTGTCATACTCATCAACTTTATTTCAATTTCAAGTAAACATCCAATTTTTAACTCTTGTTTAACGTTGACCAAAACCACCACAAATAGAAAAAACTTGCCAACACTTGCAAAACACTATAAAACTTATATGTGTCTACAAAGCAAAAAAATTTTCTGTACACCATTTTAAACCCTCACACTACTGGTTATATGCATTCACAAAACAAAAGGAACCTCAATTTTGTTGTTAAGTTGCCTTTCATTTTTATTGCATAATCCTACAACCAAAAGCTCACAATAGTTTGGCTGGCAACGTTATTAAACAAAAATTTTTAGTTATAAGTGATCTCATTTTATAAAAGTGTTAACTAACAATCTTTTTATGATACATTAAGACAACTTCGACACTCGTGTATCGGCAACTGCAAAGCAAAAATTAATCAAAAAATCTAGGTCTCCGAACTTATCTCATTTCTATGCGTTCCTCATAGTAACCGTTTCTAAAAGCTTCAGCCACAATCTTTAACTCTGAAGCAAACCAAGTCTAATGAAACTTTTCTCTCTTTTCAGCAAACTAGGACATTAATTACCGATATGACCTGCAGAAATACAAAACTTTTGTAGGTGCTTGCTAATTTTTGTCAAATTCTACCTAACTTTCTTACTAGACGTTGCGCTTTTTGCGTTTTATCCTAGTTGATTTTAAAACAAAAACTGTCACTTATTTGAAAAGTAACATTTTTCTCACTGTGCAATGAAAATTTTTATTACCTCTAGACTTAGTTCAAACGTAATAATATAAACGTACAAGGTATTTTCCGAACTTTACTCTAACTTCTTTACCAAGTATGGACTCGCAAATGCTACTCATAAACAAAATCTGAACTCAATGCCTCTTATTTTCAAAAAAGTTTTCATATCTTTATTAAATAAACATAATAGTTGTGTTTGTGTGGCTGCTTACATCTTTATAAAACAAATCTTACTTTTTATATGCATCAAATATTTAAAATTTCACCTACGCATTCTCACAAACACTAAATTCATGATTTCTACACAGTTATATCTAACCTTAAACATAATCAGTTCTGATCTTTCTAACTAATCAAGCCAATTGCGTCAAATTTTAGCTCTATTATATTCCAGTAGGTAATAAACTTACAATTTGTACATTTTGATAAGCCTTTACGTAACAAAATTAGTGCAAATTCTATCAACACTTTAAAACTTTTATCTGTTTGCCTTCACCAAAGACTGAACTCACAACTTTTGTCATTTTGATGCAACAAAACTTTTTTATATGTACACTTTACATTCAAGAAACGTTTAAAAAATTGAAGCTAATTATTGTTATCAGACAATTATCTGCTACCGCCACTTATAAAGACGTAACAAAAATGTCTTTTATAAGACGATTCTTTAAAATTCGGTATAGTATAATTCATTCTTTTCAATCAAAGATACCATTGGTGACATTATTCGAATGTGATTACGAGTAAAAATCTTTGTAAACGTTCTTACAAGTCCCTATCACAAAGCACGACTATAATCAAAATACTAAATATTTTCAGAATTGCATTCACTATTCATCGCGTTTAAATTCAAACTCAGTTATATGCAATTAATGTATAAAATGTGTAAGCTTATCAGCAAATTTACAAAATTTTTACATGTTTCACCAAACGTCAAAATTACGTCTTTCATAGAATATCTTATTATGCGACAAAAAGTCTAAACTTAAGATTTACCAAATAATTTTAATTTCCTCACTATGTCCATCAAACTGGCAACGGTTAACATCAACGCATTTAATTTCAAAACAAAATCTTATAAACTTACAATCTGCTTATATTCCTTAGTTAAAATTTTCATGTAATTATTTATTTAGTATTTATTAGTATCATGTAATTAGTATTTCCGTTTTGTTTAAAATCGAACTATTGGTCGGTTGTGTTTCTGATAAACTACAAAATTTTTACTATAAAACGGTTAAATTATACTAATCTAGAAGAATAATATTGCTTTAATTTGTGACATGTTAGTAAATGTGTCTTTCTTAGTAGATTGAGCAACATTTTTGACTTTTACTTAAGATCTGTAGCATTGAATAACAAGTCTACGGCTTGATCAGATGAGCCTTTGCATAATAAGTCTATACAACATCACTGTTTACAAGAGTCTTTGAGTAAAAACGCTGTCATATAGAATCGAGACTGTTTCAGTAAAACTTTTGACTTCGAAGTTGTTTCTTGGTCTGAAACCGTGTTTGAGCAGCATGGTGTAGATCAACTGATAATAAGACGATGTTTGGACGCGAATGAAGAAAAATATATTCTATTTAAAAATTGTATCTTTTACTGTGCTTTTCGGTTTGTTCTTTCTAAAGTTTGCATATTTTGTTGATAGGTGCAGTAGATTTTGATTGTATTTTTGCCGTCTCATTGTCAGGTGACTTTTTTCCGTGTTTATACAAATTTGTAGTTTCAATTGCCAAATAAACTTCTTAAATTAAACAATTACGACCTAGTCTGTCTGAAACGCTGGCATTGTAATTACGTAATGTAGAAACCACATGAATAGCTAGCTAAATCGATAAATCTTTTATCATAAAAGCGTGTGAACATTTTTTTGGAAACAAATATGCAACAGACTTTGAACGACCTTAATCGTAAAATGTTAAAAAACAGCTTGCCTCAAAACTGTGTGCTTTGGATAATTCTAAGAGCGACGTTACATTTTGCTAACTTTTTTACACCACTTTGCTTTAACGTCATTGCGTCACATCCCAGCAAACAATTGTACCAGAATTATGAAACCATTGTGCAATATTGTATTATCTCATATTGGATAATTCTTATGCTACCATAAACACATAAGGATTGCACCATACCAAACAAACAACTGTATAAAAATTATGTAATCATTGTGCAATAACTTCACATGCGGTAAGTCAAATACTATCATAAGGTGTCAAGGTTTGCACCAAATTCTTTAAAACATTCTACATGACAACCACACCATGTTAGGATTAGAACTAGATTTAGCTCCCTTCGACCTCCTTCAAATAAAATTAGTGTCCTTTGACATATGATTAGTTTCTTTAGGACTATAATTAGCTCTTTCAGATCTAGAGTTAGCACCCTCGGATTTAGGTTAGCTCGCAAAAATTAATAGACCTAGGGCCGGATCTCTTACATAGGGTTAGAATTAGAGTTAGGTTAGGGTTAGAGTCCCACAGTCTGGTTGAAAACAAAATCGAGTACATCATGATGGATTGCACAATAGAGATGCAACTACATTCCCACGGTCTAGTTAAAAACCGATTCCATCATTGAAATACAGAATCACACCCTGAAAATTTTTTTCTCTTAATTCCTCCCCAAAATACCGGTTTTCAGCAAAACTGTTGCACGCTTTATGAATAAAAGGCGTTGCTCTGCTCCGTGCATGGTGAAATACATTGGTTTAACACTCTCAAAAGTTTAAAACTGGCCCAGGATTAACCTTACACACCCCTGAAAATAGGCTTATTTCATGGGCATAACACTTTTTTGTGCACGTGGAGAGGAAAAGACATTTTTGTTTCGAAAAAAAGTTAAGAATCTTTTTGTTTTTTGAGTGACTGTTTTGCTATTTTCACCTTCAAACAAACGTGAAAATCATTCATTTCGTATTTTGCTCACGAGCCTAAGAACCTACCTTTTTCAAAAATTATCTGTAAATTTATAACGGCAATTCAATCTGCAGCTTCCACAAATGACCTGTTGCATTTTGCGATGTTTTCTGCATTAGTCCAGTTAACGATCAATATTATAGTTTCTATGCTCTACATCTTATAAAACATTGTATTCATAAAATCAAGTCATCATTACACAAAATTCGCACCACAATTGAAGGAAAGATAAAAATAATAAATCTTAAAATGAACCAACTAATATTTTTAATATCAGGGCTATCTAAAACTAGGGGATTGCTAACTCCGTGCTAATCTATTCCGCTTTGTGACAATGGAATGGTAACGTTTAAAAATGCGGTTTATTCTACATGTTTGGCCTACTAAATTAATGTACGGTAGTTTATCAAACAATGGTGAGGTACGGTAAGCCTAGGTTTGTAAACCTAATACCGTTACTTAGGAAATCAAAAAACTAATTGAACAAACAATAACACCTATATAAGTAGCAAAAATCATAGGCTGTATTCCCGGGTTAGGCCTGGTAATGAGTGTATCTGCAAAACTGTTTTGTGGGTGTTAAGAGGGTGTTAGAAAGATTGTGAGAAAGATGTTTAAAATGGAGTTTAAGTCATTTTAGAGTGGAAGTTCATTAAACGTAGGTTAATTTCAGTACGCCTAAATAATTAGCTAATGAGGCAAACAAGCTTTGTACACATGTTATAACTCTGCATTGTTTGATCTAATTCAACTTAGCCTGTTACCAACTGCCCAGGTGATCTGTAAGACTAAAGTTACGGTTTAGTGGTTAGTCCGTGTCACAATAATGAATTGTTTGAAACAAACTGGAGGCTTTGTGCCACAGGCTAAACAAAATAGCCAACACCAGTACACTACATTGCCACTGTGCTGCTTTGTACTATATATTAAAATGCTGTAAAGATTTAACAAAACCTCATTTTATACCATTGTGTATTGGCTATTTTGTTTATTTTGAAATGAACATTGTGTTTCACCAACAGGTAGGCTACCTTTTAGCCATTGCTAAATGAACTACATTATTAATCTATTTGTTTATTAGTACTGTACTTCCAATGCAATGGTAAATTTGTGTTGTGTTCCTGGATATAAAACTGGCTATAAATGCACTAAGACCAGCCATTATTTATCTGAAGCAATTCCTTTATTTAAGTTTTCCATAGATCCTATTTTAAAAATGAATGGATAAATGTGATTTCTTGTTAAAATTGGACAGTTTTGCCAAAACATCAATAAATCAACATAAAGATCGAGCAGGTGCACAACCAACTACAAATCTTCAACGATTACGTCTCAAACCAAATATAATCCCACAAATCTTTTCATTTCTTACAATTTACTCCTCAAAACAAGATCCTGTTCCTCGCCCGATCTCATCAGCCACTGCAGCAGCTAGAGTAAAAAAGAAAAATAATGACATTGTCAAACAAATGCAACTCATGTTCCAAAACGAATCTTTTGATTCTTATGAACATTTTATAAAAATGATTCAAAAAGAAATCTTACCAAGTGGATTTATATCTGTTTCCGCATTAACTGTATGTACTTTCATTACCACTAAGAAATATGATGACTTGACTGTGGCACCATCTCTTCTAGCATCAGTAATTGTTGATGTAAATTTCGAAATTAAAGTTTTTATCTTTTCCAAGCTTATGCCGAGTGCCTTCTACAGTCATTTTCTGTTACCAGCTTTGTACAGTACAAGTGAATTAAAGAATATTTTGTATCTTTGCAAACCTGTCTGTGACCGCTCAAAAGACTTTATCTTTTCAAATAGCTGCCTTTTTTTAGTTGTTAACCTTTTGGAACTTTACCAGTAAAGTCTGATTGACCATGAATCATTATCACTAATCAGCTTTGTTATCGAACAACTTCAGCTCCTCAAGTACAAAAACATGGACGTCGTTACTCTGTTGAACTAATAACCACTGCTTTTAAATGGCAGTTAACAAGCACTGCATGCCACAAAAAAATCTGCCAAGTTTTAATACTGTCATCATCAAGTCGTTCAAGACAGCTTTTTGCGGGGTCAGATGTCAGCACAAGAAAGTTGATTTAAAGTATTTGAAACATCAAAGCGAAAGTTTGTCTGCTCAGGAAAAAGTAGTTGTGCTACTTCTTGATGAAGTGTACATGGCACAACGTGTTGAATATGGCAATGGTAGTTTTGTTAGATAAATTGAAGATGGTGCCCCTGCCGAAACTGTTCTGGCTTTCATGGTACAGTCTATATGTGGAAAATGCAGGGATGTTGTTTGCTTGATACCTGTAAATAAGTTGGATACTGATAATTTAGATCATTGGTTCAACAGAGTATTGTAAGCCATTAGTGATTTTCACAAAGTACTTGCTGTTTGTGCTGATAATCATATTTGTAACAGGTATGCTATAGGCAGTCAAAAATATTACCAGTGTGATAGTTATTCCCTAGTTAAATTTACTATTATCATTACCAGCTAGAATATTAAATTGCATTGCATCATATATAGAAAATAATCAATTAGAATCCTGCTTCAAGTTAGAATGTCCTGCAAATGTATGATCTCATGTGCTAGCTGATTAACATGCTCCAATTGTATCGTTAACTTTTTATTTTGCATAATATTTGACAAACCTACCAGAATTAATTATTTTATATATGTATTTGTTTCTTTTATCAGGTAAATATAACGAAGATTACAACTTGATTTCACATGTAATACACAGGATAATATTACAGCTGGATTTTGTTATTGAGTTGTTGTTTGTCATCTATTTTAATTAAAAAGTTCACAGTTTACTCTGAGGTAATTCAGTTTTACTTTTGCAGAAAACCGTAAGCACTCGAGCCAAGGTTGTCAAGAAATTTTGCTTGAATGATCAGCTACGAAGTTTTTAGAAAAACCTGTTGCTTTTGATCTTATGATTTATTTTTAATGTTTCGTAAGAAAAATATGAGCTATTGTCTCAGATACGTTATAGGCTGCTAATGAAATATAATAACTTTTGTACAGCAACATTTAGAAATCTATGTTTTTAGAAATCACCCTTGGGAGGTCTTTGTAAGCATTTGTTTGGGATGGGGCAAAGTTTGGCTGCTACAGCACTGTTCTTTATAAGATACTTGCATGATTTTGTTGTCCATTACTTGTCAAGAATGAAATGTTTATTTGAACACTTCTATGTCAAATATCCTTGTCTATCACAAGTTTATTTAAAATAACTCTCAGTATCTTTTACGTGTAATTGTGTACACGAGAGCTATAATTGTGCAGCGTTTTTAATTCATGCAACGATTAAATTGACTGAAATAAGAGTATAAGCAAAAAGTTGAAATCTGATCTCGTTTTGGTCGTCACAAAAAATTATTTTTCTGATAAAGTTCTTCATGGGGCTTATTTTGCTAGGATTCAAACTGATAACTAATCTATTTCGTTCCAATAGTGCGATTTTTAAGCTGTTTATTTAGCTTTATTCACGTCATTTTCCAGTTTTTTTGCAGGATTAAACATTGCTGGCTTCATGAATTTTCTATCATATCACTCCTTCACTTGCTTTTGACCAGATTATTTGGAGCAACGTACCACATTAAATTTCCCATGCCTTTCTGGCAAACACTATTCATTTTGCCGTGGGGTTTTGAAACCAGGTCTTTCGTTCCAAAATCCCAAACCTTAACCGCTGCACTATAAGTACCATTTACATTGCAACACTATTATTATAATTATTAATAATTCTACTTTCATCCAAAACAACAATTGCAAGCAGCGAGATTTGCTAAAGCAACTTTTTACATATTACTAATTAGGTCTATCCTCCTAATGACATGGTCCAAAAACAGTTAGCAATCCCATAGTTTTAAATATCCCTGATCAGACCACTAGATTATTAACTTCATAAGCTCTTTAAATTAAATTTAAGGATGACACTGTGACAAGGATTGTTGTAACTAGAAGGCCTATGTTCAAAGCCAAGATAAAGACTATCAATATCAACTTCACATCTTCGCTCTACACTAAAATTGATCTTGATTTAATCTGTTGGTCCACCCCGATGACTCCACTCCACACAAAAATTAAAATTGTTAAAAATATTAAAATAGAGAAAAGAAACTAACTCTTTGAACAGGTTTGATGTAGACAACATGAACAAAGGACGTTGATCACATGTAAGCTGTTCCAAGGTTGAGTTGTCGTTGTGCAGCAAGAATTTAGCCTCAACATAACTGAATTTCAATTATCAGCTAAATGCTAGTTGAGCGCGATCACCCCTAGTTATTATATGATCACAAAAAAAAAAAACAAACACATACACCATTAAATGCAACAAGTTTTCAACAAACAATTTAAATATAAAAATATCTTATTTAATTTAATGATTTTTTTGTCTTTACGCATAGCTGTAAAAGAAAAACATAAAGTAAATGTGTATGTGATGGCCCAGGTTTAGATCTTTTATGAAAAGGTGCCTCGGCACAAACTGATTTTTTCCAGTTTTTCATCCAACATTGTACAGTACCTACATAAAAACTACTCCACTAAAATTTTAATTTTTTTGTAGTTTGAGCAAACCAGCATACTTCGACAAGTTGTATGATTAAATATCAAACATTAGATTAAGTTACTGCTTGAAAGCATTCATTTCTGAAAGTCATAGCATGATTATAGCACCAATTCTTGTAGACCCCAAAAAGAAATGATTAGCATTGCTTTTCATCAATATTTACATTGCAGAAATGATATTGCTTTTTAAAAATATACAATAGTTAACTACTAAGTGATTTGGTGTGTCTCACAGAAAGGTCACCATTAACTGGTTACATCGACATGAAAAGGGCCACTGATCAGGTGCAACAGCTGCATAGATGTCATTAACAAGAAAAAAGATAACAAAAGAAGCAGTCCTTATTTTAAGGTAACTAGCCTTTTTGAGACTGCATTTAGTAACTGAGTAACCTTGGCTCCGTGACATGATAGAGTTTTGATATTGCACTTTAGAATAGCAAAAACCTGATCAACAAATTGCATCAATTAAAAAGACAACATACAACAAGATAGTAACAATGCCTTCATAGCATCAAGGCTACACAGTGCGGTAGCACTAGTAGGACATATTTGTGTCATTTAATTCTTTCAAAATATTTACCAGTACATAGAATCTCTTTCAAATTGTTTTAACCTTAAACATTGCAAAGCTTTACAACTTTTACAGATGACGCGAAATACAAATAACAGCAAAAATTAATGGATCCTATTCTATTCAGCAATCACAAAAATCACTTTTGGTTAAACTTCACTTTGTTTTTTGGATTATTTGAGTCAATAACTTTTAGGTCTTCTGCAGTAGTTCCGAAGCCTCGACCACAGAGGTCCGCAAAGGATGTTAGTGAGATACATTGTGTATAAAAGAGGCTTGCAGTATTGGCGAGCAAAAAAACTCTCCTCGTGGGTCAACACTAAATCTTTTTTAAAAAACTACATAAGTCAAAAGCTTGAACAAAATTTTCAAAACATATCTACACCACGAAATAAGTTGAAAACCTCTGCTCTTTAGTTTTACAAAGCACAAATCACTATCCATCTATTGCAGGGTTTTTAACCAATGGGAAATTACAAAGGTTACAGGTTGGGAATAACAAATAATCTCAAGGTAGAGCTTCCAAATTGGGGCATTGGGACACACTAGTGCGTCGGTTTGAGAGTGCAAGGGTATTGCAAGCTTACATGCTTAATGCCTCAATTTTAGAAATCAAACTGTAGTAACTTGGTGACCTTCCTTTTGGAGGTCAATTTGAGTAGAGAGATTTTTTGTCACCATTTCTCGTTGGTTAAGCTTTTTTTTGAAAATCAACTTAAGCAGCGCACCATTTGCTTTATGCCCGAGTTGAATTTATAGGTGAGCTAATAAAAATGGTTAAAATTGGTGGATATGATCCCTGGAATCGGAGGTTTAAGCAAAGCTGAAAGTGGGCAACGGCAAACAAAGGTTTAAAACCACTGACCTATTTGGCAATATTGAAAAATAAATTCGGTCTCCGTAAGCTAATATTTTTATATCTAAATTATCACTTTTAGCTTGCTAATAGCAAAAAGAAATCTAAGTGACACATCACCACAGAAAAATTACTTCGTTGCAAAACGTTTGCAAAAAAAAACACGGGCTATTTGCTGTATCTGTGGGGAGTAGTTTTAAAAAAATAAAAAATTGAACAACAGAGTGACCATTTTGCATTTTAAGAACCTGCATTTAAGTGTTGCGTTCACTTAAACAGAAAAAATTATACAGTTTAAAGAATAGTTTGCTTATTTTAATGTAGTTACTTTCGGATGGTGGAGACAGTGCTCAATTTTCTTCTACTGCTTGTTGATGTTCCACTAAGCACACGTTCCTAACTCATACATTTTTTGCAAGTCAAAAAAGTTTTTTAACACCTAACTAGATTAAAAAATCGTTCTGCAACCTAAAATGTAATTATAAAACATTTATATTCTAGAAATATAAAGTTACTAGCAATTAACTAGTTATATACTTTTAATCATATAATGAGTGGTGGATAAAGTTGGTTAGTATGCCCAATGGAGCGACTGCTAGTTTAAAACAACAACGGTTTCTCTAGAACACTTTGAAAACATTGTAATGCGCTGGGATTCAAACTAGAGGTCGCTGGGGTACAACAAACAATTTGGAGCTTTACTTATGCTGCTGGTAAATATAGACCTCAGATTTAGCCTTCCTTATTATCCAAATTAAAAGGACAACAATGCTTAGTGCTTGATAATTTTCGAAGTGCAGTTGATGACTTGTGACAAAGTGGCTGCTCATAAAAACTAGAAAAATTATCATAGTGTTTTACAAAAGAGCACAACAAAACCATTACGAGGTGTGTCACAGTTGCCGTTAAAAAAATACTTCAGCTTATTTAATGCTGTTGCTATCAATACATAATTCATGGTAAAGAGCCTACCGTGCTAAACTACTGCTCCTTTGATAAGAGCACGGTAGACTAGCTGTCTCTGCTTATTATACTGTACAACCTATAGTGCTTTTTGGAGAGAAAATTTATACTAAACTTGCATATCTTGATTGATATCAATTCTAACACTTAGGCAAGTATATATGGGCACTACTGATACTGGTACTAACAATAAATTTAAATTAGATAACGTTATGCAAGGTTAGTTGATGGTTAAAAAGGTTCACACCGACATATACCACAAACATTATCTTGAAAACAATTTAGTGTGTATTGCAAACAATGTACCCAACCCAATTTGACGAGACCATCCCTGGACGCGTTTCGTCCTCTTGGACCTTTTTAAACAATAAATTTAAATGTATGTACAGCAGTTATCAAGTGACTAAATTGCTAAAACTTCGTGTTTTGCATGTTTGATTCATATTACAACACAACAAGATGACATGACCAATCTTCAAGTATGAATTTTATCAGAACTTAACTCTGGCCCAAGTTATCAATGGCAGTTTCCACAACTGGGTTTCAACTACGCTAAAAATGAGCAACATTATACTACGAAAATATAATTTTACATCAATACAAAAAAATAACTAACTAAATTACTAAAATTGCTGAAATACATATGTTACTCAAAAATACTTTACCACAATCTATATTTTTCATCACTTCTGCAATTTCTAAACAAACATAAGCTGGAAGCTTTTTCACATTTTGCTACAAAGTTTCATATTTCCACAATGAATTAGGTAGTTCTATCTTTTGTAATGAACTAGCAGGCTCTACCCAGCGTCGCTGCTGGGCACCCCCATCAGTAACGTCAAGGTCAAAAATATCAATTAAGCCAGCTGCACCAGCTCCACTCATCGTGCACCCGTGTAAGCAGAAACGAAAAACTTGTGTTTTTAGTGCACATCTATAATTCTTGTACACGTAATGGTGATCATCTTAATCTCTCAATCAACCCTGATAATGCTCATAAAAAATTATGTTCTCACAAACTATCACCGACACTTGTAAAAAGTGTGAGGGGGGAGGGATCGAAACACAGTCAAAAATGATGACGGTGGCTAAACGGTGGTTTATTTTCACAATTGCAGAAACAAACTATTTAGCGGTAAGCCTATTTTATAATTTGGTGGGTATGCTTTCGTATTTATATTTGTGCTGTAAAGTTTTTTGGCTGTGCTATTTGCCTCGTTTCCAGAACAGTGACAAAAGCGGCTATGCCTTCCCAAAATCATTCACCATATTCTAGTAGGCTCCTATCAGGCCAACTCATTTTCAAACAAAATATTCTCTCCAAATTCAATTTCACAAAATGTTTGGGTTACGGTTTTATGTTGATTTTTTCTAAAACTTTGAATTTTTCTTAAATTTTTTGCTTTATGGTATAGATAGAGATACCTTAACAGGCAGCATATCAGCAAATGAAAAAAATCCTTGCTTCATAATATATGACGACGTCTCCCTCGTGGCCCCCATCAGTAACGTCGGGATTGAAAATGTCGGTTCATCCGGCAAAACCTGCTTCAGCCATCAAGCACTTGAATGGACAGTAACAAAAAGTCAGTGTTTTTTATGTACGTAAAACTTTCACGGCTTGGTGCACTTTTTCGTGATAGAATTTCTGATTTCAAAGTCCTGGCTATGTCTTAGCTCTACGTGCTTTGTTCATTGCTTACGTAAACCCAAAAGGTCTTGGGTTTCCCTTAGCTTGGAAATAAGAAACACATTTCTGATATTAAGCTATTGTAGCAACCTCAACTACTACAAACCACAAACAGAAAGTCACCAACAGCAATGTTAAGTTATAAACCGAACGGAATCTACAAAAGTAGCTATCACGATAGAAGTGACTAGTCGCCACATGGAGTACACTCATTTTAATTCGGACTACAGTCGGATGCCTGCCGTTGCACTACACTATTTTGAAGCAAAATAGCAAAATTGTCTTTCATGTGGTGCGATTTCACATAGATACGTTGTTTTCTTTAGATTTCTACTTGAACTTTCTCAAGTCCTTGCTGGCTACACGTTATGTTGCATGTTTTTATCTCCCTGCTTGGCGTGCCAGGGAGAGTTAAAAGAGTTCTAGCTTTTCACAAAATATGTAGGTTTGATCCAGGTAACTCTATAAACCTATTATAAAGCAAAATACAAACAATATCTTCCATGTTGTACGATTTGACACAGTGACACTGTTTTCTTTTGATTTCCCCTTGACCTTTCTCAAGTCCCTGCTGACTAAGCATTATGTTGCATGTTCGCTTTTCTTTGCTTTGGCATGTTCAAAGGAGATAAAAAAATCCTTGCATTTCGCAAAATTTTTAGGTTTGATACCTATAGCGCTTTCAAGCTATTAGCAACCAAAACAGAAAAAGTGTTTCTCCCAGGTATAGTGCCATTTTATCCTGGCTGGTCACACCATCACCTGTGCCGAATTAAAACTTATTAATTAAGGTAGCTGCGCCGGCTTCACTGCGCAAACATTTGTAAGAGTTGTAGAAAATATTGGCTATAGTTCCAGTAAACGTATGGTGATCATCATGGTCTATGAATCAAGACTGGTAGTAGGCCTACTAAAAAAAATGATCACACAACTATCGGTTGTACTTTTTGAAACTGTAAGGGGTGGGAATGAAACAAAGCCAAAATAATAGCGGCGCCCAACTGTTGATCATTTTGACAATTAAAGAAGTAAGGTATGTAGTGGTAGGCCAATTCAACAATTTGGTGGGCACGCTTTTGTATTTATATTTGTGTCACCAGGATTTTTGGTTGGGCTGTTTGCGCACATAGCATGAAAAGGGGCCTGCCTTTCCCCAAAGTCGTATAACCTATTCCAATAGGTTCCTATTAAGCTGTTTTCACGCAAAAACCTTAACTTCTAAATCCAGTTTCTCAACTTGATGCCGTTATTATTTTATGTTGATCTGTTTATAAACTTGGAATTTTATCACATTTAACTTTTCTCCTACACCCGACCTCCCTACTTTGAAATAAAGATTAATGTTTTGTACCGATACAAAAAGTCTATAAATTGTAAATATCAGTAATAGACTTTACCGTTTATGTTTGGTATCAAAATGATGGTAGATAATTTTGCCGCCTTCAGCTGTTCTCACAATATAATGGCAAGCATTGTGATGTCATTTACCATTACGAGTGCTTTGAAAAAGGATGCTTAGAAAACATTTAAATAAATAGTGCTTGTTGCACCTTGATGCGACAAAAGATGCTATAGAATCACTTTTAGGAAAATCTAGCATTTCTTGAAGCGCAATCGATTAAAAAACGTTATGGGCAGGTTTGCATAGCCACCACATGTAATCCCAAGTTTATCGCATGATGGCAACGTCTTGTTTACTTTGTTTTCACCATAGGTGCTCTTAAACTAAACAAACTTTTATTCGTTAAATCCAGCAAGTGCTTGAATGCACATCAAAGTTGTTGGAAAGCGTCAAGTTAATATATATGTATTTTCAGGATGAAGTCAATGAATGTTAGGACCGCTACTTACAACGTTTTTGTAACTGTAGGCGAATCAATATGAGCTAACGCTTCTAATTGCACGCATGTTGCTTGGTCCTGGGATAAAAGCAGCCATGCAAAAAGCAAACTGATCCAAATGAAGCACTCACAGTTAAGTTATTGCAATAGCATGGTCACCATTAATAATGTCGAGGCCAAGAATATCAAATTAGCTAGGTGCGCCGGCCTCATCCAATTGCAAAGAATATTGCTTCAACATTTAGATCGTATGTTGCTCGACACTAATATTTTGTTGCAAAAGATTAAACAGGACCATAATTATTCTCTATTTTCTTTTTCTTGGGGGATCACCAAGTGTTTTTCTTGGAGTTGACTACGTATCAAAATTTGTAGAGACTTCATTTTTAGATAAATTTTTTTGAATATTTTGATGGATATTGTTAAAGGTCTATGCTATCAAAGAAGAATAGACAAAATGTAGGGGAAAGGCGGGTAATTTGATACGGCAGGTGACTTGATACACCCCCTCCCCAGCTAATAGTAAAAATATTTAAAGTGAAATACTGCCATCTTTTGCGAGAAAACTTAAAAAATTGTACTGGAAAAGGCGCGAAGATGGTGGACAAACTAGAAAAAGTTGAACTAATTGAAAATGTTTTTAGTTGCTGTTTGAGTAAATTTAAACATATTTTGACATTTTGTCTTTGAGAAACCAGCTTGAGGTTTAAAAAGCTATAAAGTTAATCTGACTGTAGTAAAAAGCATAGGCTGTTGGAAAAAGGGCACTTTTCTTATCAGTTATATTTACTGCTTTAACAAGGTAGCTATCTTTTTAAAAAGTGTAAAATGGGTCAGTTGATACAGCTGTGGTTAGGTGAGTTGATACACTGTATCTAATGACCCGCTCTAGCATAGCGTAGTTTGTTTTCATTTGAATGAAGTGATAACAAACTTTATCGTTGCGTGCAGGCTGAGAAAAAACGATAGTGTGTTTAATAAACTACTAAACAGTATTAATTGGCTTCTACGAGTTATCTTCTTCCGAACCAATTAAGTGTATTGTAATGCCTCAAACGTATAAAAGAAAAACAAACAGAGCTTTTAGAACATCACTTGACGTATTGAGAAGAGCTGCTGAAGAAGTTAAAAATGGAAGCTCTCTTCGTAAAGCAGCTGCGAACTTCAACATTGACAAAATGACACTCTCTCGCTATGTCAATAAATGCAAATCACAACCGCAGCCTGTAACTGGTTATGATGCAGTTTTATTGTCTAATTTTGTTATTCCTCCTGTGATGGAAAGTGATCTTGCTCAGCACATTAAAACATTAAGTGACATGTTTTATGGCCTTACAATAGAGAAATGTAAACAAGTTGCCTACGAATTTGCAACAAGAAATAAGTTAAAGGTGCCATCTTCATGGGACGAAAAGAAGAAAGCTGGAAAAAGTTGGTGGCTAGGTTTTAAATCCCGACACAATTTATCCGTACGTTCTCCAGAACCAACCTCACTTGGACGTGCTTCTGCGTTTAATAAATTTACTGTTAAAGAGTTCTTTGACAATTTGGCAAAAGTATTGGATGAGTATAAGTTCACAGCTCAACAGATATTTAATGTTGATGAAACAGGCCTAACTACCGTACAAAATCCTGGTAAAATTGTCACAGCAAGAGGGGTAAGAAATGTTGGATCTGTAACGTCTGCTGAAAGAGGGGAACTAGTCACAGCTGTGTACACTATTTGTGCCTCAGGTAGTGTTTTGCCCCCCCTGCTTATTTTCCCCGTGTACATTATCGGGATCATTTTGTCAGAGGAGGACCTCAAGATTGCATTGGACAATGCAGCAAATCTGGTTGGATAAATGAGGAGTTGTTCCTCGTTTATTTAGAACATCTTATCAGTCGCACCAGATGTTCATTAGACCACAAGACTTTGCTTCTTCTTGATAATCACAAAAGCCATATATCGTTGAGAGTCATTGACAAGGCCAAATCGTCAGGCATTGTAATGCTTACTATTCCTCAAAAAACTTCACATCGATTACAACCTCTTGGCGTATCAGTGTTTGGTCCATTTAAAAGAAGTTACAATAAAGCGATGGACAACTGGATGAGAACTTACCCTGGTAAAACTCTTACAATCTACGAAGTTCCTGCTTTGGTAAAAGAAGTCCAGCTTTGTGCATTGGTGCCAAGAAATATTTTATCTGGATTTAAAAATACTGGAACTTGGCCCTACAATCCAGACATTTTTGCTGAAGAAGATTTTGAAGCTGCCACAATCACCGATCGTCCAGCTCCAGATATTCAGATCCCATTAATTAATGATTTACCAGTTGATTCTGCAAGGTCTTCAGCTTGCTCGTCGCAGTCTATGCTCATCGGTAAAGGACCAAATACTCACACCATGCAAGCTGGCTCTTCGGTAGATGATGCAACTTTAACTAGAGCTGAAAAAACAACTTCACCAGAGCATTTTGCCGCTCCATCGTCAACTGTATATGTCTCTCCAAGTGATGTACATAGCATTCCGAAAGCACAACCTTGTAAATCCAAGAGTTCCGCAAGAAAAGGAAAGACACAAATTCTAACCTCCACTCCAGTAAGAGAAAAATATGCTTTGTTGAAAAAGCAAAAAGAAGTAAAAAAAGTCACCAAACCGCTTTTTTGTAAGAAGAAAAAGATCGTGGTATTATCTGAGAGCTCCGGAAGAAGAAAATGTACAAATTGAGTATAATGATAACACTGATTGTTCGATTGATGACGACATTGGTGAAGGAGAATATGTTGTGGTGAATGTAACTGGAAAAGCAAGAGTAGTGCGATACATTGCTAGAATTGATGAAGTTAATGATGGCGAATATGAAGGTGTATTCCTCCACAAAGTTCCCAGCTGCTTAAAAGATGACTGCATTTCTTTCATTATTGACGAAAAAGATGACGCATCATTTTTTGCAAGTGATATCGTATTCAAGTTGCCACCTCCAGTCTTAGTTGGTGGTACCGCCAGACGAGCTAAACATTTACGATTTAACTGTGACTTGAAAAAATGGAATGTCATCTAACAGGATCTTCACCATCAATTAATTTCAAGCAGACTGATTTTTATTGTTGGCCTACACATGGCTGTTGTGAATTGTTTAATAAAAGTAACCGAATTTGTTTTTTTCTAAATTGAAACGCACAATTGGGAATAATTCTGTGTTATATTTGATTATTCAGTGCCTATTACCCGTAAAAAGCAAAACATAGTTGTTAACTTATCGGCATTTGAAATACTTGTTAGCCAACTAAAAATTATCTAATCGGCATTTTGTGAAGAACAATTTCGCTAGGTAAAACCGATTTGGTAATTTTATTTGTTCACACCAAATTCCGCCTAAGTTTTGTTTTTGTGAGAATGCGCCTCAATTGTTATTTAAAGGATGTGCACCATCTGCTTAAAAAGTTATTGTTGAGCTGATTCGAATTAAACGAGATGCTTAAATTTACTAATATAAGTTGATTGGAATTCTTTGTATAAAGACACAATCGTTAATCGGCGATGCTGCTACTGAAAATACTGTGGTAATTTAACAACTGCATCAATCATATTCCATTGCAGAAAATAAACTTTTCTTCAGGTCATGATTTATCTGGTAGTCATTTAATGTAGTTTAAGCATGGTTTCCTAGCAAGTTGGACGCAAAGTTTTTGATGTATCAACTGACCTATCACTGTCTCAACTGACCTTTTAGGTGTCTCAACTGTCCTGATCAGGCAGGTGAGTTGATACATTTGACTGAGCCGTACAAAAACTCATATAAGTGTAAAACCACTTCTTTAAAAAACTCCATCGACAACACATAAATGTGGAAGGCCATAATGCAGTATCAGAGCAAATATCAGGTTTGTAGCTTTAAAAATCGACCAGAAAAGAAAAAAATATTAAAAAGTGTATCAACTGTCCTGCCTTCCCCCTACCCAATTACTTAGGTTTTGTAGAAATTGCAAGTTTGTAAAATCCAGGCACCAAAGTTTTAAATGTTTTTAACCGGTAGGCTGCATTTCATAAACGTTTAAAGACTTTATTTTTTGATGAATGTTTTTGAAAACGTAGACAGACAATGTCAAAGAAACATGCTTGTGAGGATAAGTAGTCGAAACGTGCCAAAAACTAACTTTGTCTAACAATTGCAAATTTGTTATGTCAAGCACAATAATTGTTTGACTAAAAATGGAACACGATGTATGGCAACCAATTTCTGATCAGCCATTATGAACTGATCGTTAGTGCTAACTACCGTAATTAGAATAACACATTGCTGAAAGCAAGTTTACTAAGTCTTCAGAGGAAAGTAATTGTTCGTATCTTATCACAACCTTTATGCATTAAACTTATCTGTTTTTACTCAGCTTACCACTTTTTGGGAGAAGTAAAAAGCTGCGCTACTGGTGTTAGAATTACATTTTTGTAGTATAAAATCAAATGTTAAAGATACATATTATATACTATCAGAATTGCCTTGAAATAACCTCTAATTTGTTAAAAAAGCAAGTTCGAAAACAGGTTGAGAAATGAAGCCAAAAGTCAGTTATTATGTAAACTAATTTTGTAAAAATGTTGCAATTTTTGAAAAAATCATGATATGATCTCTGTTAGCGAAAGATTGTGTTGATGGTATCAGACAATATTATGACAATATAGAACGAGTTACAAGCGTGCGAGAGAAAAAGCAAAAATGTTTAGAAGGCTTAAAATGTTTAAATTAAGAATTGCTCATTGCATTGTCAAATGAGCATAAGTTCTTGTAGAGTTGTTATTGAAAGCATCACATTAATATCGCCTAACAACGCATTTAATTGCGTTTCTATGACCAGTGGCATTTGAGAAAATACAGCAACAACTTGTGCAATAAGGCGTTGAATATGACGTCATCTTAGACTCCAAAGAGTTGAAATTGTTTGTGAGGTGATAGGTTAGGCAATAGCTTTTGTTTGAGCTATTGCCTAACCTATCACCTCACAAACCGTTTTGCTCTATCAAGAAATGTAAATTAAAAAAAAATTACCTTTGTTGTGACGTCATGATAACGTTACAAACCTCGCATGACACTCACCCTGTGGCGGTGATCAATCGTGCCAAGTTTGATGTTGGTATGTCCAGTAAAGTTTTGGAGAAGTTAGAGCACACATACGTACATATGTACAGACAGAATCGCTTTTTATATGTATAAATTACTATAATTTTGTAGTTTGTTACGAATTTCTATAGTTAACTCCTTTATTTAAAATAAATTTCTGTCATTCAGTAATTTCATATTTTAATATGACTTTCATACATCTGCACTTACGTATCTTAGTGTTGTCCCTACAAATATTTATTAACAAGGGTTTAGCATTGTACCTTTTTATTTGTAAAAAATAAAAAAAATACCATTAGAGTAGGTCTAATGTTTTCAAATTAAATAACCTACCCTACCGAGTAACAGCATCTAAACATTTTGACAATGCTTAATGGCTACTTCTGTAAGCTGAAACAACATACAGTATACTAGAAACGAAAAGTTTTACTGCTATGTTTAGTGCTTACAAAAAATATATTTCTTTAAAGCATGCAACTTTTTTGTAACTTTTAAAGCATGCAACCTTTTGTAAAAATAATCGTGCTTGCTGATCTTTGCAGTTCGGAAACATTGACAGGTAGGGTTCGACTAATTAGTTCATGGTGAAAACCAGTAAGATACCACTAGAACTAATTACTTTAGATTGACATACATACAATTTTGCAAGCAATGAATATAGCAGTTTTTCATTTTCACAACCATTGCACTGATAAATAAATTATTACTTTAACAGTTTGCAGCAGCCTCAGCAACTTCATCTACAAACCACAAATAGAAAATCGCCATCAACGTTCAGTAGCTCTCATGATAGAAGTGACTAGTCATCACACGGTGTGCACTCACTTTAATCTGGATTACAGTCAGATGCCTGCTATTGCGCGACAACGGTGAACCCGAAAAAGAAGCTACATCTTCTCGAATGCTCTGCAATGCAGCGTCGAGGTCACCATTGTGGTGCAATGGCAGGCATCTGACTGTAGTCCGAGTTAAAATGAGTGCACTCCAAGTGGCGACTAGTCACTTCTATCATGATAGCTACTGTGCGTAGATGGCGTTCCATATATAAAGCCAAGTGTTGTAGGCAACTTTCTGCTTGTGGTTCATAGTTGAAGTTGCTAAGGTTGCCACAAGTTCATTACACTTAACTGGCTTTAAACGCATAGTAATTTAACATATCAAAAAAGTGAGGCAGTGTTACCTGATTAGTTCGTTAACACAAAAAATCTCAGGAGTTTCAACCTAACTCTTTGGGTTCAAACTATGGCATGTGGAACAATCTTGCGCTGGGTGTAAACAAAGTAGTCTTTTTTATTTTTTCTGTGATATTGGCTAAACCGGTCTAATTAAACACAGTTGTATGATTAAAAATCAGGCATCAGATTAAGTTTCTGCTTCAATGCATTCATTTCTGAAAGTTAACGCATGATCATGGCACCAGTTCTTGTAGACCCGGTTTTAAACCTGCGGTAATTCAACATCTTGTTAATCAATAAAAGTGGAGCACTGCTGCTTGCTTGAGCTATTAAAGCAAAACAATCTTGACCACTCTCAAGCTCACACTTTGGGTTCAAACTATGGCTTTTACAACAATCTTTCCGCCTGTGCAATCACCCGTAGATGTCTTGAATCGACAGTCACTCATAGCTCATTCAAGACATTTATAAGTGACTGCTGCTATGCGTTTATGAGTTAACAAGTTTGCTTCATTTAAAATTTATTATAAAATGCAGCTACAGCTTTTCTAGAACAGCAGCTCTGAAAGTATATTTTACTAATTTGATAAGCCTATGTCATATAGCAAACATATAGCCTAATGCCTAGTAGCATCTAAGCCGTTGACAAGATTGCAAATTAGACAAATCTCCGAACTCAAACTGCCTTAAAACATTTTATTGGGAAGTTTTATGTGATCCTAGGTATAACTTCTTTGCTTCTAGCCGCAGAATTTATTCATATACCCAAAATATTTTAATGCATTAAAAAAAATCTCTTTTTTCAAGGTTTTGTGCAAGCGGACATTCAACTTTATGCGCAGAGCGTTTTTGCTTGCCTGGTAATTTAAAATTTTAACAAGATGAAGATTTTGTACGCTGTTGGGAATTTATGCCTCCAATGGAAACCAGCTTTTAAATAGCAAATGCATGAAATTGAGATGTACACTAAAAAAAAAAGCTTAGAAAGACTTATAAGCATCCGTCAACTCAACTGATTCAATTCTTGACCTTGACCAAGTCAGGCGCTTATGTAACAGATCTACGTACTTCTCGGAAGGCCAAAGAGTCTGTTTCCAGTACGTATTGTAGTGACAGAGATGTGGCTTGTTGTACTGTAGGCCTCTTGACCTACACTAAATGCTTGAAGTTTATAGAGAGTTATTTAACATCGAAGCTGTTCTTGAAGCTCTCAATTTATACAAATTTGTATAATTTGAGAGTATAAATTTGTATAATTTATTCAATCTTTTTATTGAACCTTTTATTGAAAAAGCAAAAAGCTAACTTACGAATTAAATTTAGCTGCTTGTTCAGTCGTCCTATCGTTCCATTTAAAAAACTAAGAAGTGTTTATGACTCATGGAAACGCTTCTATGAAAACGAAAAACAAGCATAAATAATATTTCAAGGGGAGAAAGACAAAGTAAGGAGTTTATGACTCGGGGCTACGTTTCTACAAAAATGAAAAGAAACACGAGATTGCAATATTTTGAATAAATCCCCGTAGGTAATAGAAAATGGTAAATGGTCACTGCAATTACCCCCGGCCAATGTGCTCAGAATTTAGAAAAATTTTGGGATACATTGCAAAGCAGAAATTTGAGTACCGGTAATTAAACAGGAGCAAAACAGAAAAGTAGTGTAGAGGAAGAACGTAAAACAAAGGTGAGTTCTAATATAGTGTTGCAAGCGTAGCAGCTTGCATACTATTACTACTTGAGAGCAAAGGTGGCATGTATCATGGCTAATCAAACCATGATGCGATACACCGGGTAAAGGCATCAGGACAAACAAAAAGGCAAGAAAGTATATATCCAAGCTCAAGTAAACTTCTGGCCGGTAACTATTAGCTTTCAGATAAACATTACTATGGGGTAAAGTTGCAAAGTATACGCCACAACAAAGGGCACTTAGCAAGGGGCCAACCAACAAACGACACCATCAAAGGTAAAAAAATAAAATAGGCCAATCGAATTTGCACCAAAGTGGAAATACAACCGGATTGTAATCAGTGCCAAGACGCAAGTCGTACAAAGTCGCTGTCGAAGTTTAGTTGTTTCCTGTAGGCACATCCAGGCATTGAAGCATCTGCGTGAGCGTCGTATTTGGTGTACTCAGAACCCAAATTGGCCATACTCATTGATAATTACTAGAGCCACGTGCACTTGTCAGCGCAGTCAATTGGAAGTGCAGCGCTGGCTAGAACTTGTTCAGTACAAAGGGCTGAAAGTATCTTACAAACTGACCGGATAAGCCCCTCCCATATCCCACCGTGATGAGATTCCCTGGGTACGTTGAATTGCCATTTGATATTGCGTTGCAACAAAAAATCATTGATCTGAGTTTTGTTCCAATTTTCTATGGCCTTGGCCAGCTCGTGTTCAGCCCCCACAAAATTGCTGCCATTGTCAGATCGCAGTTCTAACACTTGGCCTCTACGTGCCACAAACCGTCTCAGACTCTGAATGAAAGAGGTGGTGTCCAAACGATAAGCCACTTCAATGTGCACAGCCCTGGTGGTAGAACGGGTGAATAGCACCCCATACCTTTTTAACTGTGACCGACCTTGCTTAACCAGGAGAGGACCAAAAAGATCGACTCCCACAAAGATAAACAGAGGATGATCGGAAATCAGCCTTTCCTCCGGTAAATTGGCCATTTTTTGTGTGAGTACTTGTCCACGAATTTTACAACATTTCACCTATTTGGACAATACGGACCGTGCAAGAGAGTTTACCTTAACTATCCACAAGGTTTCTCTAAGCTTGGCAATAACCTGTTGACGACCCGTGTGTCCCAGCCTCTGATGCTGTTCTGTGACAATTAGCTTGCTCACACAACACTTAGGCAAAATTATCTGATGCTTGCTCTCATGCAATAACTGCGAGTTCTCCAATCGGCCCCCTACACGTAAAAGCCCATTTTCCAAAAGGAGATCCAACCTATTTAGCAAACTTGAAGATGGGACCTCACTCTCGGCTTCCAGCTTACCAATTTCCTTTGCAAAGTGTTCGCGTTGCAGATAACGAACGATAAAGATAACTGATCTTACCCAGTTTCTCAGGGTGATAGACACCATGATGAGATAAATACCAAGCTCTACCCGGCCCTCCAGAAAACTCAACCTTCTCACAATAACCCTATTCTATCATGTCGCTGACAAACTTCTTGTAGTTGTGGTGAAACTCATCATTCTTCTGGAGCTTCTTCTTCAGGTGGCTTGCTCTCTGAAGCGCTTGAACTCTGTTGTTTGGAAGAATGAGGTTGGAATTCTTGATAGGGAGTCCAATCTCGTAATGTTGATCTTCCAAAGATCTGGTTGAATTGGTGACTGCCGTCATAAATCTTTGTTGATCCACCGATAACTCTTCCTTGACGTTAATTAGAGAATCCATGATATCAGTGCAGAGGAAACACATAGGTTGATTGTCGCCAGAGGACTTGACAAAAAAGCTACTTAAGTGTTTGTGCTCACTTCCTGGGCGTCCGGGACAGTTTACGGCCCAGCCTACAACCGTTCTGATGGCGTAGCTGCCAGACGGCTCTTTCACAACCTCCTGTTTTGCAAAATCATTCTGTTGTTGTTACCAATCAGTAATCCAACCCTGCATTTAACTTGAGGAATGTAGACGTTCTTAAATTCGAAGAGCTGGTCAACATCGACTTGTGTTGGAATATCCTGACTGTTCACTGGTAGCTGCTTGCAGGAATACAGGAAACTCAGTTGGATAGGAGCGATCTCGTCCACGTCAGATATCTCGAAGTTTTTCACAATCTTTCTCATCTGATTTCCTCGGTTCTCGTTGAGCGTAATTGTACGTATACTGACTTCTTCGCAATCTTCTATTTTCAGTGCCTTGCGAAGACCTTCAGTTATAAAGGAGCGAGTGCTTCCAGTGTCTAATAGAGCTTGAGTTACAACATACCGTACAGATCCGCTGACTCGGATCTTCACGAGCACAACCGGCAGTAAACCTCGTTCTCTTTGCGGAAGGTTGATGAAGCCGTTTGTCACCTCTTGTTTGGTCTCATTCTCCTTTGTAGATTTTGTAGCTGCGTCCAGTTTATCTTTATCCGGCGGGTGTAGCAAGGTTGTATGAATTTGCTTACAACCTTCTTTCTTGCAAGCTTCGTGTTTTCTGTTACAGAACCTTGCGAAGTGGCCTCCATTTAGGCATGCTCTGCAAAGATTTTGCTGGTTGGCGAATTCCAGTCTGCCTTGGTAGCTGAGCGCTCTAAATTCCTTGCACTGATTCAGGTAGTGCTCGTGCGTGCACATCGGGCATTTGGGTGCAGAAGAAGCCTTGTTGTTTTCTATTTGTGTAGAGAACGTTGTTGCCTTCCGACTCGCATTCTTCTCCTGGCTGTAAGGTGGCCTTGAGGACGTGGGAATCTGTGAGAGATTGGTGGTTTCTCTCGTTTTTTGCGGCGCACGAAATCTCCAAGATCTTTGATGCTTATGTCTCGGTGCATAACATGCATTATTTGATCCACCTCGCACCGCCAGCCAGGAATCCAAGAGGGGGCAGGCGGTGCATGATTTTAGTCACCATATCCATATTGTCCGTCCAATCCAAGCACTCCATTCCTTTCAGTGTGATCAAAGAAGATTTATCGCCTATATCGAAGTCACCTATTTGTATCTACTACACGACCGCCCATGCATTGACGTAGCAAACAAAACATCAATGCAGCATGATAAGCTAAACATGGAAAATGAAGTACTGAGCTGATCAAAGGTCAAACTAGCTTTTAGACTACGAGACTTTGTCACAGACTTGACGAAGAAATGTTGAGTGAGACGTAGGCTAACAGCTTTCAAACTAACGCCAGGCACTTCCAATCAACGGTAAACTGCGACCTGTGGAATGTAGGATTGCTCAAAGTGTCATACTTTCTCTAACTTGAAATTAATTTAATTGCAAAAGCATTTACCTTACAAACAAAGCAAATACAACAGTTACAAACTAAAAAACTTAACTAATGGCCTTGCACAACTTTCCTACTTGGCACTCAGTACTACAAGGATATGGTGCAGAGAACAAAACGGTACAATCACTTGAAAAGCTATTGGGTAAGGTACTTAACAGGAATTTTGTGGCAGATGAGAAGTGGGGCAGAGCAGTGTTACGATATCAGTCTTGGTGACCGATTCTGACTTAACACATGCAAACAGAGCATGAGCTCATAACATAGGCATGAATCAATGAATATTTACCACGTAAAAAAAGGAATAAGACATTTGTTCTAAATCGTGGGATTGCCTAACAATTAAATCAGTCTTTTACTGAGCATTATTACAATAACTTACAAAATAACCAAAGTCAGCCCGTAATCAATCCAAATAAAGTTGCCACACTTCTTTTCAAAACACATGCTTGGTCACAAACTTTTTCTCATTTTCTTTACTTTCACGAATCGTCAGTCTAAAAGCATTTGACTTTGCAAGCAAAGTAAAATTGTGCATCACTTCCATCTATGTACATAATTTGTCTGCTTCTAGGCTCAAAGCTCGGATACTTTTTTCAATAACTTTCTTTTACATTCGACTTCACGAATTTCATCTTCTACAGCTTTCCTTCTTTTTAGCTTTATCACTTTTAGCATGAAGTTTCCTTTGCTCTTTTAAATACAACCGATATCACATTCTTGCTGCCCGAACATTTCGTTTCATTCTGAGGGTAAATGAAAGCTCATTGAAATAATTAGCATCACTCTTGACACAACTATACACAAAGCAACTTGCAACCAAGGTTTTCTCTTTAAAGTTTTCAACCAAAAGTTCACCGTTGACTGAAAACCCTTTCTCAACTGCAGCTTGACCACGCAAAAGCGTGAAGATAATTCTAAAAACTTTCCACACCTTTGTGTGCTTTGCATCTTTCATGTAATTCCAATAGAATTCATCCAATCTGTCTAGCTTTGGTAATCAACCATTTTATTGTACTCTTTTACAAAGAATAAGTGAAAACTCTAACGTTTTCGTCTAGATTTCTTCAGGAGTTATCGCTAGAATGAAGCCTGGTGTTGATGCCGAGGTATTTATAGCAAATAAAGCTGATGAAAATGTCGGAACGTTCTGATTGGTAGACAACCAGACGTTTCGTCTAGTCCGAATCAATGATGTAATTTTAGTGTGTAGACAAATTCTTTCTGGCGACAAAGCTCTGGTTTAAGCATTTTGATTAAAGTTGCTTCCAAGGTAGATAAATGAAAAAGTGTTCTTCCTTTAGCCAAAATAGAAAATAGGTTGTCATTGTAGTAAGAGGCGCATTTTTCATTGTTGAGAAGGTGTTGTCCAATTGCCAAAGGACTGGTATGATTGGATTGAAATAAATCACGATTTGTTTGAGCTTGATTTTTATTGCTTTTGGTATGTGCTGTTTTATTCTATCCTGCAGTCTTTGAGATGTGCGGCCTTCTTACGGACAATCACAGCGGCACACGTATTGATAAACGACCATACTTTGTTGCTTGGTAGGCACGACATCTTTGCAGACCATTGGAAGCATCTTTCTTGTGGAAAACACTACACGAAGTTTTACTGCACCAAAACATGAGCTGACAGCAGTTTTGCATTGATTTTCAAATTTTGTGGAGATATTGCCAATCCATGGTAGCTTAAGGTAAACTAGACATTTTTCCGGTCCTTCCTTTGGCGGTAATTTAAACTCTTCAATCTTCCTTTTTATTCTCGAATTAATTACATTTTTTGGATAACCATTCGAGCAGAGAATCGATCGAATAAAATCTATTTCCTGGAGTAATTTTGAAGGCGAACAAATTGCCAAGGCTCGGTGTACAAGAGTTCCAATAAGATTGTTTTTTCTGCTTTTGGGTCCAAACGAATCCCAGTGATTGCACTGGCCGGAAAATGAAATTAAGGGACTGATGAAATGAATTGAGTTGCTTTTAGAACCGATTGCAATTGAACTCATCAAAAAACATGGCAAAGGTGTCATCCACATATCTGAAATAGATTAAAGGTTGATTGTTGTCAATATAAAATTTTTTGTTGTCAATAGATCATCAAAATGCTTAAACCAGAGCTTTGTCGCCAGAAAGAATTCGTCTACACACTAAAATTACATCATTGATTCGGACTAGACGAAACGTCTGGTTGTCTGCCAATCAGCACGTTCCGACATTTTCACCAGCTTCATTCACTATAAATACCTCGCCATCAACACCAGGCTTCATTCTAGCGATAACTCCTGAAGAAATCTAGACGAAAACGTTAGAGTTTTCACTTATTCTTTGTAAAAGAGTACAATGAAATGGTCGATAACTGAAGCTTTATTGAAATTTTGTACCACTTCTCATCTTTCCAATCTGTCTGTATTCATGTTGAAACTGAAAAACTCAGCAAGATGGTTTTGTTTTATTTCCAATACAAAACCTTTGAACTGAGCAAGAATTTTATCGCAAGCTTCTGCCGAACACCACTTTTTGTTGCGAACACCACTTTTTGTTGAGCAAAATCTGCAGAAGTTGCTCAAACTTAGCCTGTGCTTCTGCAGAATCAGGTGCCAACTTCTGTGGTACGACACTCACCAAACTGAGAACCAAAGAATACTTTAAAGGACATCTTTCCAACAGCTTGATTACAATAGCAGACAAAAACTTAATGCAGTCATTTTTGAAAGATAAGATACATAGTTCACTTGCAGCTTTTTTTCTATTACTTTTTTTTATAGTGCCTCGAGCTGTAAAGCCAATTTCAACATGCTTTGGGTTTTTTGTTTTTTTCTATCAGCAAGGTCAATAGTAGATAACTTGTTCGAACGTATCGGCTACTTGTGTTTCACCGGGTTAGAATAGTGAAGGTGCTCACCCAGCATGTCGTAAGAGACGACTTTTGGGTACCCACCAATGGCAGTCCGCCTTGTTGGTGGTGGGGCTACCAGTCGGCAATTTGCATTCACGACTGGTTCGAAATGGGCTGCCACTTTTCCTCTAGCCTAACATAATTAGGTTGATGGCGTGAATCTGGATTGCTGTTTGCGCCACACCTCCATCCCTAGGAAGAGGAGGGGTAAACCAACAAACCAACGTATCGGCTTTTTCTAAAATTTCTTTTTTTAGAAAACGACCCATGATGGCCAGTAACAAATCATTCAAAGAGAAAGCCAAGAAAGGAGTCATTAAAGCTTCGATTTCAAACTTCAACAAAAATTCTAGCTTAGCTTCAATTAGGATATTGTCGCATGCAGATGCGATAGTAATAAAAGAAGCAGAAGCTGGAGTTATTCTTTTATTCTTCACGGTTTTGACATACTTGTTGACATGAGGCCAAATTCTCAAAGCTTGTTCAGCAATCTTGATATCTTCTACCCATCTATGCTGACAAAACCAAAAAGGAAACAAATCATTGCCTTAATTTGAATAAAATCTTCCTTTTTAGCAGGAGTATCATGAAAAATTTGATACAGAAAACGTAGAGTATTGCCAAGATTTCATCCAGATTCTTTTGCTCCCTTTTCAAATCTTCCATCGACAACATGCAAACTACAACTTCCAATATTTAGCAAGTCTGGGAGTTCTTCACCTATGCGTTCTTGAAAAGATTGTGATAGAACTTCCAGTTTACATTGGGACCATCCATAGATATTTGCACCAAACTGCTGGGGATAAGTAAAGCCATTTCATTTTTTAAATGAGTCAACATATCTCCTGCTGTAGCATGACCCATAAACTTTGAATTACAGTATCTTTCTATTACTTTATTGCTTTCGCTGTTCCAGAATCTAACTATCATATCCATTTGCTTTTTCTGTTTGATTTGATTCGAGCTTTCATCAAACAATAAAGTATAGTACTTGACTGCACCAATTTTCTCTATAAGCAGCTCATGAAAATAAGGATAAATGCCGAAACGCGCTAAATAAGCACACTTTGTAGTTCCACATGAAAACGACTGTGCAATCCGACTATTTGAAAACATTTCAGAAAATAAACAGTAAAATATAGAAGCTGCTAGTTGCTAATTAGCATTTTCAAGCCGATCTCCTATTAAGAGGGATCCGCCTCCAGCATCACACTAAGGTAAAATAGAAAATAAACAGCAAATATCTTTGCGAGAACTAAATGAGTAGTGACTGGTTGTTACTTTAATATCCCAAAGAATTTCTGCATGCAACACTTCCTATGATATGATCAAAGATGTGCTTGGTGATGATAACGGCACTTTTTACACATCACTGGTTTGTTCAGGAATAGCCACAGAGGACGAAACTGGTTCACCAGATGCGTTGGTAGGCGAAGACTTATTTGTCCCGTCAAAGAAATCGGAAATTGATTGTGTGTAAGGACTTTGCTTGTGCTTCATAATCTGATTGTGTTGTTTGCTTTTCATATGGCTTTTAAAAGCACCCACCCCCATGTTTGATATATCAAACAACGTTCTGCACAACTTGCAGTACCCTTTACGGTCAACTTTTGTCTGCTGCACCCAAGCAGCAAACTCTGGTTCTTGCAACCAAATTTCACGAAAGTCACATCGCTTGGATGCCATACCAAACACTGATTACAAGCAAATTAATTCTTACTACTTACAGAGCAAAAGGTTTGAAGTTCAAAACTCCATAGAAACAACGTTGGTATTCGTCAGGAAGGGCGTCCAGAATTTAAAGTGCTACGTTGCTCAAGTACAACGTGTGGTTCGAAAGAGAGTGTGTAGTGGTAGACATACATTGAATCAGCTCACCTGAGCCTGCAAAATGCGGGAAAAATGACGTAAAACCGATTGTCTTTTTTTCTTTCTACTAACACTTGTCTGTAACTATTTTCTATAACTTGCCTGTAAAATAAAAGTTTGGATCCATCAAGTTCATCCATCAATCCATCAATATAAATTTTTTTACATAAGAGAAAAAGATTTGTCAATTGTCCTTTTCGTAAAGTTGCACAACTGCGCACTTCTTAGAAGATTGGTTTGGTTTTAAGTTAAGGCTCATTTGTTAGCGATAAAGTTTCAGATTAGGCTTTGGTTAGTGGCTATATTTTGAATTTTTAGCTAATAAAAACACAAAATTGCATCAACAACACAGTGCTGTTGCTGCATGATCTACTCCTAAATCATGAAATGAAGAAAAAACTTTTTTGCCTACAGTAGTTATATTATATCTGAAAGCAAGAAAATGGTGCATTTCACAAAGATAATCACCTTCAATAGAGTTATATAACCTATTACAGAACGCAAATATATATGATTTTTTTAGAGATAGGTAACTGACAGATTTTGATACTACAAAGTAGGTTTATAACAATAACTTTGAAAATATAAGTGTTGAATAGAGTATGACTTAGTGTATCGTACTTTTATAATCTTCCTACCTGACTTGGCGTATCACAGTGCCACACCACTTCACTTGTCATACAAGTAAATATCATAATTATCCTACTAAAATTTAAAAAATCAATGAAGTAAGGTATTAAAACCGATTGTATTTGCTAACTTAATGCTACTGGTATTACTAATAACTTTATAAAAAAATTTTCTTTCAGCTCTCAGCAAAATTTCATGACCTTTAATTTTTAACAAACTCTTCATGACTTTTCAGGAAAGTTTTTTCCCATCTCCAGGACCGTGGGAACCCTGTATTGTTAAATATTACAGAAACAATACTTTGTAGTAAACAAAAATTGCTAAAATACGACTTTTTAAAGTTTATTTTATTAAACTACGAGCTGCTGCTTGGCAAGTAAATTGCTTTAAATTGCAATTTTCTGTCTTCACCTCTTTTGCGTGAATATTGAGACACAATCGCTATATTTTGTTGATTTCCAACAATCTCTTCAGCAATTTACAAGCCATCTTTGACGTCTTGTTTTTTCTTTCAGAAATACAAAAAGTTTATTTCCTTTACGCGAACTTGAGGTGCAATTTGGAGCACAACAACATACCATATTTTAAGCTAAAGGTTATTTTTTAAAATATATGTCGATCTTAATTGAACTAAAGAAATCAAGAAAAAACTGAACAAAGAATATTTAATAATTTTTTAATAATTGTCAAAAAGCGATTACTGACTAGCTAAGCAACAATGTAGGCTTACAAACATACCTAATATCTGCGCTTGCAAACAAATCCAATATCTAAATTATTTTGTGTAGGCTGTAAAAAATTTCAAGTTTTACTCACACCTTACTACAGTTACTACGCAGACCTCAGGAACAGAGAAAGGCCTGTATTATCTAAAAGCTTGTCAAATAACTGACAGAGGCATTACTGCTAAAAATCACCTAATACTCTATAGAATTATACAAGCAAACTCATATTCATATTACTCGAATTAAATCCTCCAAACAATGGTTTAATCTTGCGTTTATACACACCATTAATGACAGCTGACAAAAAAGCCTATTTACCTGCATTTACCCTTCTGCTAAAGTGTGAGAAAAAATGGCAGCCAAATCAGAGCTATGACGTCAGCTGCATAACTTATATTATTTAGTGACGTTGGGCTCAATGCACTTGCAAATAAAATATATTAAGGCAGTTGGACTGTGGAAAATTATCCAGATTTTCAATCCTGTAAATGGCTTAGATGTTATTGGCTTTAGGCTATAGTCCTAATTCGGGTTTCATTGTTCAATGCTTCTGTGTAGCCTAGGATTACTGAAGTAGTAAAGTATACTTTTGATTGCTGCAGTCATAAGAAAATTGTAGTTGCATTTTATTGCAAAGGATAAACGATGAGAATTTATTTAATTCATAAACATATACTGTAGTTTGGAAAAATGCGGAACAATCTTGTGGTCGTTCACTTAGTGGTCTTCATAGATTTTTCCCGTGGTGCAAGCCATAGCTTGAACTAATGGAGTGAGCTTGAGACACCATTATTTGTTTTTTAATAACCTTAGCAAGAAACAGTATCCACACTTGATTGATATACAAGATGTTGAATTACCACGGGTTTATAGCCAGTAAATTATTATGAATTGTTATATCAGTTATCAGTGTAATCGTTGTGAAAACGGATCACTGCTTTATCCATTGTTGGCAAAATTGTATGTACGTCAATCTGAAGTAATTAGTGTTGTGGTATCTTCCTGGTTTTTACTGTGAGCTGATTTGTCAATGCCTATCTCAGTATCTTTCAATAATTTTTAAACTGCAAAGATTATTGGTAAGCCAAATTTGTGGTTTAAAGAAGTTACGTAGTTTAAAAAATATATATTTTTTGTAACCACTAAACACGTGGGGAAAACCTATCATTTGTAGTTTATGTTATTTCCATTGGTGTTGTGTAAACGTTTAGCTGAGCTGTTATTTGGTAAAGTTGGCTACTTCATTTTAAAGAACTCAACTTAATTTAAAAAAACTTAGATCTACTCTTATGGTACTTTTTACATTTCTACAAATAAAAAGGTGCATGCTACCCTATAGTGAACAGTTAGTTATTTGTAACACTAAACTATAGAAGTGAAGATTAGAAATTTATTTTGAAACATAAAATTACTGAAAAACTGCTACATCCACAATATACATAATTTTTTCTTTAGGAATTACTTATAGATGGTGATAGTAAAATATGAAATTACAGGAAGTCATAATAAAATATAGGATTACTCAATTGATTATAAAAATATGAAAGTTTGTAGCAAAATTTCCAACTTATGTTCAGAAATTGTAAAAATTCTAAACAACATAGTAAGTCAACCTTAAACAATTTCTGAATTTCCACAATTTTATCAATTGAGTATGCTCTTTTTTGTATTTGTGTTAATTTGCATTTTCATAACCTAGTGATGCTCCTTTTTAGCATAGCTGAGATCCAGTTGTGAAAACTACTATTGATCATTTTGGTCAATGTAAAGTTCCATTGAGCTACAAACATGCAGTTTGGCAATGTCAGCTTGTTTTCTTACACTACGTTATTTATATTAAGTGTAAATTACGTTATTGCTTTGTTATACTACGTTATTTAAATTAAGTGTAAATTTAATCCTTGTATTTACGATGATGTCAGACAAATTCATGGTAGTTAATATATATTTATAAAATTATGATTAAAAACATCAGATTATGTTTTTGGTGTAGTGTACCGTCATCTTACCTATTCTTCTGAAAACTTTCAAAAATTTGAAAATTCCTTTAATGACGTTATTGAACACTTAAACTCGAGTGCCTTACCGTATTGTATAGCAGGCGACTTCAACATTGACCACTTAACATATATGATGGACTCCAAAATCAAAGCATACGCCGACATGCTATTGAGCTATTCTTGTAAATTATTAATTGATAAACCAACTTGAATAACCTCTTCATCAGCTACCCTTATAGATCGTATTATAAGTAATAATGTATCTAGTGAAACGATTAGTGAGATCGGTCTGTGTGACATCTCCAATCACTTAGCTGTATTTGCAATAATACCTGCATCTTACAAGTGTAATAAACCTAACAAGCGTATCATTCGTGCCATGAGAAACTTCAACCAAGATCACTTTTTGAATGATTTATGTCAACAGTTTAATGAAAATTTAACCCCAGAAGATAATGACCCAAACGCTTATTTCTCTAACTTTTGTAATCTTTTCTCGCAGACAATTGATAAACATGCCGCTAGGAGACCTATTACGAGACGAGAACAATTCTCAAAGCGTAAACCCTAGATCACTAATGGGCTTTAACATCTGTCAAAACGAAGGTTCTCTTATTAAAGAGTTTTGTCAAATTCAAAACATCTGAAAGTTACAATAAATATAAGCAACACCGTAATCTTTTAAATCGTGTTAATTAAGCAAGCAAAAATACGTTATTATCATCGTGCAATTACTAACTCAAGAGAAAATTCTGGTGAACTTTGGAAAGTAATTAGAAAACTGATTCAATCTCGCAAATCTAAACAAGGCGCATCCACATTGATTGAAAATTCTAACTCTGAAATGCAATCAGTTGAGCTTCTCATTAAATACCTCATAAATATCGGGGAAAATCTTGCAAAAAAAATTACCGTGCCCAATATTAATCACTCGCATAATAGTCAAGATTACCGTCCTCACTCATTTTTTCTCTCTCCGACCAATTCAGAAGTCAAAGCAATAATAAAAACGTTAGAAATTAAAAAAGCAACTTTATCAGGGAACATTGACATTAAATTTATTAAACTGGCTTGTCCAATCATCTCTCCAATTATTAGCGATCTATTTAACATGTGTTAAAACGGGGGTATTCCCCGACGATATGAAGGTAGCTGAAGTAATTGCAATCTTTAAACAAGGCAGTAAAATGAATTGTTCTAACTACAGACCAATCTCACTTCTTTCCTCGTTCAGCAAAATTTTTGAAAAATTTTTTACCATCGTGTTTACAGTTATCTTTTAAAATTTAAACTACTTTCACCCAACCAATTTGGCTTTCAATGCGATGTCTCAACTTCTCATGCTATAAGTGCCGTTTGTGATGACCTACTTGACATCCAACCAACGACCAAACAGCAATACCGTCTCTAGCTTGCCATGCCCAGGACTCAGAACATCCGCTCCATGAAAGGTTCATGTACTCATCTTGTAAACATCTGCAGCAATTCAAATCGAGAAACTCCATCTGTGCCTGCAGCACTGAAACTGCTTGCTCAGTCATGCAACAGTGTAGCACAATGGGCAGATTACAAATGGAACATGAGGTGGCGGAAAAGCACTTACTGATTCCATTCATTCATTGCAAACGTCAGCTTAGTACCATCGGGAATGTCCTTTCTCATACCTGCATGGTTCAGGCTAAATCACCTTTAAACTGGCTATTTCGGTCAACAATGCACAAATGGGGTATGACTCTTACAAGCGAGTTGTGAGTATGGCGCAAAAAATTACATAGCTGAGCATGTGATAACATCCTGTCCCATCTACCACCATTCAAATGGAGCCCATGTTCTCTGAGCTGTTGACAAGAGCTTGGTGCTTTGGCTGACAGACACATGTCCGGCCATCAAGTAGACTGCCCTTTGAACATCTTCTCCAAACGTAGAAGAACTGCTTTGATTTATCTTTAGTTATAAACCAAAGACTAGAAAAAACCCATGCATATAAAATTGAATCTTTTGTAAATACATATTTTCATATGGATAAAATATATCACCGGTGGTACACGTGACAGCCAACGTGTTGATAAAGACGTGAGCAAATATTGTTGACTGATTTCAGCAACAGTTTTACTTTAAAGTTTAAGTGGGTTGATAAATGTAGCCAAATAGGGATTTGTTTCCACTTGTGTAAAAGATTCTCTAAAACCTTTTAAAAACCATGCACATACGCAGAGAAAATCACAATTTAATTTACACTATTTTACAATCAGGGTGTGTTCGTAACTCCTCAGAAGCCATAAAATGTTGCTACAGAATTCACAATTTAAAGATTGCTTTAAAAAATACTCTAGTCAGTTGCAAAAGTATTATAAAAATTGATTTGTTGTGATTATGACTTATCTAGCCAACGTGATGAAAAGAGCACATGCAAAATGAGCTGCTGGCCTTTTTCAAAAAGTTTACAAACAAAATGGAAGATTCTCAGCAGTGGCTCTCAACAAACTTAGAATACTTAGTATACTGGCTTTGTTTTTTTGCTGAAAATGGAAGATATTGCCACGCTGTTCACTAATTCTTCACAAAAATTGGTTTCAAATTCACCTGGTGCATGAAAAAATTTGCTGCCAAGTTATCAACAAGTACAAGGAACAAAATGTCAAAGAGACTAAACGAATTTAAGAATTATGAGCCAGATTTCCTGTATTCCATGAATGGTGCAGCAACACCAGGTTTCAACTTTTTTATTCCCGCGCCAAGCGTACCGTTGTTGGTTAGCACTGAACCAACCGAGTTGCTTTGCAGAGCTAGCAATATTAGCACTACGAATCCTTTCTGCTTCGTCAAAGAATAACAGGAACAGTTGAAGCTTTTTTGCAATCTTTATTTACAAATATGTGCAGCTCCACCCAGCATGCACAACGAAAATTCTCGGCGATAAAGGCTAACACGCAGCCTTAATAACGATGAAGCAGGGAAACCAACACACAGTTCCAAATCGAACTCCAAAGCATAATCAGGCTGAAACGAAAATTCATCACTCGTTTTGCCACGTTCACGTTTTGACAAGAATAGCGCTAAACAAAAGTTCGTTTAATTTTGATGCACTAAAATTTGGGTCAATTTTGTTTCTAAAAAAAACAACGCTCAGCAAATCTTTACTCTTTCTATATTTTATTTGCTGGTATTTATTTTAACTTAGCTTGTGGATTTTTATTTGTTTTAATGAAGTTTTCCCACAACATAAGAAGTTTACTTTGACTGTTGTAGTGAAAAAAGAGCGAAGTCTCTGGAGTTTCTCTTGAGCTCTTGCGGACAAACTTTTGTTTTGAGAATTCTGCCACAGAAATGCTCAAGAGCTAGAAAGGTTAAAGTTTCCCTAAATTTTTAGTTTTTCAATTAAAAAATTACAAGAGTTAGAAACAGTTATTTGGCTTATTTGCAGGGAACCAGCCAAATAGTTAAAGTGTTTTTTGTGGGTAGAGGAGGTAGTTTCAACTAGCAATGCTGATCAAGAATGACAAAACAATTACTTGCGAATAGTTAATCCCACCAAAATATTCTTCAAGTTGAGAAAAAAAAGGTATGAGTAAAATCCCGACAAAAAGTCTTTAAGTTGATAGTCCCTTATGCTGGAAAACAATTTTGCACAAAAATATCTCATGGACCTACTGGGGTATGAGGTAAACATTTGAAGCGAAACATGGTGCCTAATAGTAACTTAAGTAATGTCTATGCCGGAAACATAACACGTAAAGCGTAGGCAGATGCTAAAAATCATTAATATAAATACAAAACAAAGCTTACCACAGGCCCATAATTAACATCACAATTTCGTAATTGTAAAAACAATAATTATTGTAATGCTACCCTCTTATGCTAACGTGTATCTTTGTATAGATTTAGAGCAGCAATAAAAATATCACAATGAGGGAAATATAGCGGCTGTGCGTATCCTGGCATAATGTTTTTATTGACTCGATTCTTTTTCAAAGTATTGTACTTTTAGATTTTGAAACGAGATTGGCTATGTCAAAAAACATAAGTTTTCGATACTCTTTCCACAATTGCCTTGGGTGAAATCAGTGCAGTGGGCTAAGCCAATATTTTTAACACCAACGTTAGTAATAGAGGCCCAGGGGTCAACGCCAGCAGAGACGGATAGTAAAGCTTGTATAAATATTTTGTCGTTCTAATCGTTGCTTAACCGCCTACGAAGCATTCGCCTACCCAGAAAAATGTGAGAGGGGCCAAAAATATATTTTTTGAAAAATTTTGTGGCTCCATGCATAAACCTGATAACCCACACAACCATCAAACTGAGAAATATGCAGTTAACTTCAAAAGGCTGTAAAACACAAATGCAGCTGTAAAATGACATTTAATTTTTTTTTTAGGTCAAATATCTACAAAATTATTTGTGAATTGTTTCAGTTGATAAACACCAGCACAAACAAAGTTATGAAGCAAATTAAAAAAACTGACGCGATTTTTTCCATTTTCCGTGCATAAACCTGAAAACCCACATAACAGGTTTATGCATGGAATGCATTAAGCATTTTTAGTGGATAAACCTGATAACCCACATATTAAGTTTATGCATTGAAAAAATTATTTGGCAAATTATTTTAATTTCATTATTCACGTTAAGCTCAATTTGTAACCAAGATTCAATTATCATTGGAGGAGACTTTAAGGCCATTGTCTACATGAAAAAAGTGAAAAGAAATTAAAGCAAAGAATAAAAATAAAACGTATTAGTTAAACATTATGTACATTTAACCAGCTCGATCTACTATAATCAATCGCATGATTATATAATACGACAGATTATACACGGGCTGGCAGTTATCTGACGGCCAGCTGTCCTCAATGTGAATGCCATAGGTGCATTTCTCAATGAGTTTTCTCAAAGTTAAGGTCAACTTCAGGTCCTGATTATTCTGCTGTAGTATCTAAAAATAAGAAATGGAATAACTCAGGTTAGAAAACGCATATGTCACGTCTGCATGAAAGAGTGGAAGATGATTAAAAATTGAACCATGCTCTTTTCATGCGCATAACTGATTTTTGGTCATCCTTTGCCAGCCACATTTGCTATGATAGATTTTATGAGTTGCATCACTAAATAATTTACTGAATTCACTAGATCTATCCTTTTTATTGTCAATCGTTCCTCCTTTCAAGCTCTTTTTTCTTTGCTTTTTAACACATAAAGTGTATTTGCACACTTCTAACTGTACAGTAATGTAATAAAAAACAATACGTAACCGATTTTTACCAACATAAAATGGTAAACAAATAAATAGTACTTTCTAGGATATAAAAGTCCATAGGGCCGTAACTGGAAAACCCTGGTTTCATAAGTAGCACAAAGCTGACATGTCTACTGTGCTTCTGGTATTTTGTAGGACAAAATTTTGATAGAAGTACTTATGAGTCAGATCGAGCTTCAGCAAAATGCCAAAAGCTAACCATAAATGTAGATGTACATCCAGTTGCATGTTGTGAATGTGACGGTATGCACTCTACATCAAGCCTGCACTGGCTCGGGCCACCTTGACTAGAGAAAATTTGCCGAGAGCTGCTTGAGCATTATTTTTACGTTAAATCACTGGCTATAATGCAATTAAGCGTACATTATCATTGTGTAATACTTCAAACTCAGTAGAAACTTATGCACACTTTAATCACAAACACTAATGTGAAACATTTCATCGCTTTCCTGCAACAAGTTTGTCATAATCTGGATACATATGGGAAGTAGATATTTTCAGGATGTCCTCCAGACTTTCATCAGACAAAGAAGAGCGCTGCTCTTTCTTGTTTAAGTTCATAATCAAAAAAGTTTGTTCGCATATGTAGCTACTGCCAAAAATACTCAGCGTTTTCTTTGCAAGTTGGACAAGGTTTATATATTTATCGCTGTTCAGACTTCTGTAGAAATCTAGCAGGGTGCTTTCTCTGTGTCTAGTCTTGCACACAGACGAGGCTTGCAGTTCGATAACCTCCAACTGCAATTGTATGGGTACTTCTTCTGGATCCATAGAAAATGGGCGTTCAACCATTTTGAATTGGAGATTTTTTTCCTGAGACAAAGTGAGTCGTTGGTCAAACTCGTTCATCAGTATCTTAATTTGCTGTGCAAATTTTTTTCCTAGCTCAAGATGCTGGCACTGGGGAATATGTTGTGCACAGGTAGAAAAGTAGGTCATGTCACCTTTCAACAACTGACTTCTGAAAAGCCGTAGTTTCAATTTGAAAGCTTTCACTGCTCCTACCAACTGAAATATTAGCAGATTTTCTCCCTGAAGCTGCGTGTTGAGATCGTTCAGATGAGCAGTGATATCACAAAGGAAAAATAAATTATGATTTCAGGATTCACTTTCAAGCTCTTCGAATTTTTTTGATTCATTTTTCAGGAACTGTAAAACTTCCTCTTTCAAAGCAACAGAACGCTGTAGCACTCTTCCTCCGCTCAACCATCTCACTTCGGTATGGTATACTAGGTCTTTACATTCGGCATCCACCTCTTCCAGAAACGCACGAAATATTTTATGTTTTAGAGCGCGAGCACGAAGGTAATTTACAACCGAAACTACCACAGACATTACGTGGTCAAATTTTAAAATCTTACCACACAAAGCTTGCTGGTGAATAAGGCAGTGGAGTATGATTATACGTCTTTCAATGACTTCCTGAATCAGAGAAACTGCTCCAGTATGTTTTCCACACATAGCTGGAGCACCGTCGGTGCAAATGGTTACTAAGTTTGTAAAGCTGTATGCCAACTTCTTGTTTACACAATTAATTAATTCAGTACAGGTGTCTTTCTCAGTAGAACGGCCCTTCATTGATTGCATGGCAGCAAGTTCTTCACTAATATTAAAGTCCTTGTCAACCACTCTAATATATGTGACAAGCTGAGCTGTATCGCAACAATCGATACTTTCATCCATAGCCAATGAATTAAAACAGAATTCTTATACTTTCTGCTTTAACTGATCCGTTAAGTTGGCAGCTATGCCAGCTACCGTTTTTTGTACGATCATGCGTGAGAGACTGATGCTCTGGAACAAGCGCATCTTTTCTGGACAAAGCTCTGATACAGCTAGCAGCATGCACTTTTTCACAAACTCCCCGTCTGTAAAATACTTCCCAGAAGCAGCAATTTTCCTCGAAATTTGCAAGCTAACATTTGTAGCTTTTGCATTTTTGTTGTCAAATACTTTGAAAAATTGCTGTTCCTTGCCAAGGCTTTTTATGAAGCGGGATGCTTTAAGGCTCTTTTCATTTCGATCTAATTTAGCGATAGTAGAATGTTGCTAACCCAGCATGTCAGACGACTCTTGGGTACCCACCAGTGGCAGTCCGCCTTGTTGGTGGTGGGGCTCCCAGTCACTCAAGACTGGTTCGAAATGGGCTGCCATCTTCCCCTAGCCTAATATCAATTAGGTTGACGGCATGAACCTGAATTACCGTTCATGCCGTACCTCCATCCCAAGGAAGAGGAGGGGTAAACACACACACACACACACATAGTAGAATGCTGAATTTCCAAATGTCGTCTCAAATTATATTCTTTGGGAAAGGCTACCGTTTCTCGACACACTAAACCAGTGCTCTTTAACCTTTTTGTCATTGCAGAACCTCTATGTACTTTCGCGCTTGTCACGGAGCATTTTAATGCACTGTTAGCATAGCTCTGTTGCCATTACTAGTGAAACAGAGCAGCATTTTCAACAACAAACACTTTGTCGTCTTCTCTCATTGGAACCAGGCTTAAAAATTTATGCAATCGGCGCTATGTGGAGGTGGCCTCCGAAAATAAAAATAAAAATAAAAAAAATAAAAAAAGGTTGACGCTTTTACTTGAGCCGCGATAGTGTCGTCAGACCCTTTGTGCATCCACAAGAGAAGCATGCTATAACATCAACGCATCAACATACTAAATCAAGATATTATTTTTTCCTAAAAAACAAGAAACCCTCAAAACTTATGGAACCTCAGTACATGTTTTGCAAACCTCTGTTGAAGAGCACTGCACTTTGTTCGTTTCAAACAAGTACTTGATCGTCCACTCAGAGTTAAACGCTCTGTGCTTGCTGTCTATTTTCCCTTTTTTTCCCTTCAGACATGGTTAACCAGTAAAAAAACAAAGTTCAGCTACAGGCAGATTACGTAACACTAGCACATAAACAACATTGAAACTATAATTGTAAAAAGAGGCAAGTGGACAACTCTCTATGGATAGATAAACTTCAGTTTGTAGGCTACTTGTATCTGATCGTTTTTTGCCTGCACAATGGCCCTAGTACAAAATTCTAAAATTTTCTATCTTGATGCTCTTCTCTGGCTCATCTAGGTTGAGATCATGAGCTACTAACCTACAAGAACTTCTAACAAACATTGAATAAGGCATAATAAGACAACTGTTACCTAATAATTGAGGAATAAGATTTAATCAAAATGCTTCTATCACCCACAGCAGGGGGAATACAGAAAAGAGAGTTCAGCTGTTGATTGAATTTGAAATGCTTTCGTGGGCCGCACAAAACGCATTTGGCTCACGGGCCGTATGTTGTGCAGAACTGCTCTACATAAAGAAGGCTTAGTGCCTAAATCCAGAGACTAGGAGTTGAAGGTGTGATGACCGTGCAAATAGGTGTATCTGAATTTACAAACCTTGTGCAGCTGCATTGAAGACAGTGTCCAGAATTGATGGAATAGGCCGCTACCGCTATCCGCTAAACACTCTTTACTTTAATGCAATAAGCGCTAATGCTAGCCTTTCCAAAAAACCAGCGGCCATTAATCACTAATGCGCAAAAAGCAGTGGTCCCGAATTTGAATCTCGCTCAAAATGTTACTATGCAAAAAGAAAACAGTCATTTTTCTCAGTGCAGCTGAGGAAATACCAGCATACCACAAGATAGCGCTAACAAATGTACTACATCAAAAACTACACAAAAACAAATATTTATTAAAATACGGTTATTTCAAAAAATGGGCATCTCAAAATTTTCGTCGCTGACAGTGATGGATTTACGACCTTTGGGCAAGATTTCATTATGGCCCCCTCGGTGTCTAAGATTTACTAACCAGCTACTACATTGGCTAGTATCGGGTAATTTCTGCAGATACTCTTTTATGACGTCTGGGAAATCTCAATATCGTGTCTGTCTCATTTTCAACATTTCCAGTTTCATTGATTTTGCATCGAACATACTTTTTTTAAAATATGTCTTGTGTTTAGTACCTTTAATTTCAAGCTTAGAAGTTTCAGGATGATAAAAAAGATAGTTAGAACGTAGGGGTATATTCTTTTCCAACGGCTAATAAAGTTTTATGAATATTTCTAAAGCCATAAAGATGACCCCTCAAAAAGAATAAGCCTGAGGCAAGTGCTTCACTTGCCTCACCCTATATATTCGCCATTGATTGCTGAGTCCAGATTGCTTTTGCTTCAGCACATCTTTCCCTAGTGAAAACCGACGTTCCACTGCTGCACTAGAAAGAATGGCGGTGTTGTATTTCACAAACAACCTGTCTAATGTCGCATTAGAGAGCAACATAGCAATCGATTTGCTTTAAGACTCGTGTCACTCTCTGAAAAAGCTGCCTAATAGCTTCTCACTGCTCTTATCTTTTTGTCACTTCTCCGCAAACGCTCTTTATAAAAATTCGTCTTCAGATAACGCTCTGTGGCGCCTGCGATTTTTGAACGCTTTGCACTTTTAAGATGTTTGTATTTTTACAAGGGGCGGGTTTAGCGCTAGCAGCAACTGCTTTTGAAAAAATTAGCAAAGGTTCCGCTAGTGCTATTGTGCACAAAGGTAACGCCCGCTAAAATTGTCGCTGGTTCACAATGACAATAGTAGTGCTAAAACAAACGCTAACGCAACACTAGCGGCGCTAATAGTGGTTGCTATTTTTAGCGCGGCTAGTGCCCATCACTGTCTGGATTAGAGGTATAAATACGAGGTATAACTTTTGTACATGTATCAATACAAAGAAAGAAAGAGGAAAATCATCCAAACTCTAAACAGTTACCTTAAAATGCCGTCAAATAAGTAAGCTGGTGCATGACTCCCCTATCCAAAGACCATATCAACATCATCTGGTTTGCTAAAATTAATGTGGCTAGACGATATTAACGCAAACACAAGATAGGAATTAAATCAGTCTGATCAGCTTGTGAGTACTAATTAACTAAATTTTTATTTGAACATCAAAGAGCTTAAAAGATATTGCTTGTAAATAAGTGAAAATATGACTTAAAATGTTCAAATAATTACCACCTATCATCGAGAATCTAAATTTAGATGTGTCGCCACTTTCCTTAAAATCACAAAACTAACTGAGATGAAACCATAATACTTTCAATCAACCTGACCAACAGAGCAGTCTATTAAAAAATGGTAATCATTCTGTTCTTATTCTAGCCACATTGAGTGCAAACTGTTGGCTGGTATGTATTGATACTCTCTTATGTCGATCCGCTTTCATAGCTAATTTGAGACCCCATTCTAAGTTTTGACAAAATACGCCTTCCATTTATATCCTTACTTAGAGTTAGCCAAGCTTCCATTGCAAAAGCATCCTTATTCAAAGGCAGATCTAGAATTCCAGACAATTCAGCAGGGTCAGAGACAGAACCACTTGGAACACCACTTTTCACAGCAAATACAGGGTGTTTCAAAAAGTGTTTTTCAAAAAAGGGTGTTTCAAAAGATTGACAGCATTTTGCAATCTAATAACTTTGGCAGTTTCTGTTTAAATGACACAGCATGTGTAAAAACAGGCCAAAATTTTGTGTTTAATATTTGATATGTTTATCTTTTCAGGTGTAAAAAATTTTTAATTGATAAATTATTCGTACTGCATTCAAACCTGTGCGTTTAAATGGGATTCACTATCCGAGAAAAGATGTTTTGTGTGTTGGAGCATGCTCAAACAAGACTGTGCAGCGTCCGTTTGTGAGAAAGTTCTCTAAGAAGTCACCAGCAAAGCAGATTTGGAGCTGGAATAAGAAATTCGAAGGCGAAGGCTGCCTGTGCAGAGCAAAAGGATCTGGACGACCACCAACAGCAGAAGGGAAGGTCGAGCGGATTCGCTCAACACTCTCGTGAAGCCCAAAAATGTCTATAAGAAGAACAAGTAAGGAGACCCTGATACCTCCAACGACAGTTTGGCGGGTAGTAAAAAAACGTTTGGTAATGAAACCTTACAAACTACAGGTCATTTAGGCCATAGCTGCAGCGGACAAGCGATAGCGCAAACAATTCTGTGTTGATATGCAAAAGAAACTTGAAGAAAACGAGTTCAATGAACGTTTTGTGTTCAGTGATGAGGCCACATTTCATACGAATGGCAAAGTCAGTAGGCATAATGTTCGCATTTGGGGCAAAGAAAATCCCCATGCCACCATTGAGCATGAGAAGGACTCACCAGAAGTGAGTGAGTTTTGTGCCATCTCGAAAAACCATGTTCATGGCCCATTTTTCTTTGAGGGAAATGTGACTGGCGATGTTTATCTGCAGTTATTACAAATGAACATGAAGATTTCATTTGTCAACAAGACGGTGCTCCACCTAACTAAAAGCTCACTGTGCGGGCTTATCTCACTGACAATCTGCCAAGGAGATGGATTGGGCGTGCTAGCGGTAACAACAATATGATGTTAAAATGGCCTCCACGTTTACCTGACCTGACCCCCTGCGATTTTTTTTCTATGGGGATATGTGAAAACCTTGGTTTATGTCTCCCTTCTTCCTGTAAATGTAAACGAGCTCAAACAAAAAATCACTATCACACTGGAGACAGTTACCCAAGAAATGCTGCATCGTGTTTGGGAGAAGCTAGACTACCGACTTGACGTGTGCCGGGTAACAGGCGGTGCGCACATTGAACATTTGTGAAATCTTTTATGGAATTCATGTGCCATTAAATTTCTTATTCAAATTTACAAGAATAAATATTGTTTAGGTCAACATTAAAACCTGTTGAATTTCATTTGATTCGACTGTTAAGTTTCTGTAATATTTACATGTCAAATGATGTCAAATTTTTTGAAAAACCCTGTACATGTATATCCAACGTGTAACACACTTTCAGCACATATTATGCCAAGATGTATAATTTAAGAGAATCATAAACGTACTATTGCCCACTAGCTCTATTACAGCATTAAGTGGAAGTTTACGCTTTCTTTTAGGTCTTCCTGCAGCACTTTGCAAAAGAGCCGCCATCTTAATTTGTGGGTTATCAGGTTTATGCACAGAAAATGTGAAATGGAATATCAGCAATACTTCGAAAAATTATTATAACATTTTACTCACTCAATTTCAATCGCTGAAAAAATTTGTGAATAAAATATAAAGTAAAAGTAATGGTTTCAGGGTGCTAACTCATTTTTGTAAAAAATGTGGCTTATCAGGTTCATGCATGGGGCCACAGAATTATGCTCCTCAATTTTGATTGATCACCTTTTCTGGAAGATCCACATTTTGTTAAAAATCTTTTGACCCATTTCTAAGGTGAGTTTATCATGAGGACATTGGCGTGATGCCACTTACTTGAAATTATCGTCCAACCTTGATTGAAAAAAAGCACTTTGGAAGGAGGCAATGGCTATTTTGACTCACACCTGGCATTGTCTGTGACGAGCAACAAGCTTCATCAAAAAAATTAAATTGTCAAAGATTTAAAGAAACATGAGATGAGTGAAACAAAATAGGCTGTTGAGGCCTATACGTGATGATCTCGTTATCATTACCTAATTAAACCTGAGTTGCAGTAAGTAGTTTATGTGTTATGTTGGCAAAGCAACATCTAAGTGTTTTTCTTTGTAAAGCCATTTTTTTAGTTTGATCTCGCTACGGAGCAAAGAGTGAAATGTTTGCATTGCATCCAAAATCTATTAAAATATTTTAACCTAGCCCTGAGCTTGTTTTCGCTGAGTTATGAAAAGATTATTTCGGTAAAAAATGAAGTTAAAACACTTCAAAACGTCAGCTAGTTTAAAATCGGTAATAGAAAAACTGAAAAACTTTCTAGCAGCATTTACTCCCGCACACTTAATGTAGGCCTAATGGACTCAATACTGTATATATATATTACTATAACTTCATACTTGAAATCTTGTCGGATTCATTAAATGTATGGCATTCACACTAAATGAAGGCATGTCTTCTTTTGATACATTTTTTAAATCATCGATTTGCATTCCAGCTGAAAAAAATCAAAAATGTTATGTAGTTTAGTTTAATGTATTTTTTGTTTAAAATACAACTTACATATTATGTATTATATTCAAGTAAAAACGTAGCTTTTATAAATCGGCGGTATGGTAGCATTCAACAAGAGCCACAAATAGAAAACTCGTACGCAATTCTGGATGTATTTCTCGACATTCTATTTGAATAAGTCTTTTTGTAGCATTCTATTTAAATAAGGTATCGGATTAAAGTAGGCCTAAGTATTGTATTGCTTTGTACTGCTGATTGTACTGCTTTGAACTGCGAAGGATGCCAAATTCAAGAAGTCTTAAATTAAATTTGGAATCAATTGATAAGAAAAAAATCATTGATGCATGTGCTGAGCAAGTAAAAGAGTCACTTAAGCTGATGATAAAAGAAGCTTCATTTGAAAAAGATGTGCTGCACCAACAAGAAGTAGAAGCACTTAGGATGCAAAATATTGAACTAAAATCCAGTCAAGAATTTATATGCTTGAAGTATGATAACCTAAAAGCAGAATATGATAGGCTAACATTAGCCCAACAGCAACATAATAAAATCTATGCCAAGCAAACGAGCATGTCACAATTAGCAGAAAGTGATACCAGCAAAATTGACGTTATAGAGCAATACGGAAGGTGGCAAAACTTGAAGTTTAAAGGAGTACCGGTAACTGAAAATGAAAAAGTTATTAATACTTTTTGTTTGTTTTTGTTTTATTTGCCATTTTTATCCTCCATTCACGAGAAAGCGAATTGTATCGCTATACTTTGGACGGGAAGTCCGCACTCGCTTGGGAGTTGCCTTTTTCGAGGTTTATGGGCCACCTGTCTTCCACATAAAGGCGGGGGCATCCCGTTAAGTGCCTTGCCCAAGGACACAACAAGCGAACTTGCCGGCTTGTTCTCCACAACCTCCCATAAATGCCGAGCGCCAAGCAGGGAAGCTATAGATAACATTTTTTTAAGTCTTTTGGTATGACTCGACAAGGGGAATGAACCCCAGGTCTACCGACTGTGAAGCGGACGCTCTAACCACTACGCCATCGCGTCGGTTTTTCCATGTCAACAAAATACATATACAACTTCTTGTCCTAGTAGTAGTTGCTCGTAATTATTGCATTGCAAGAGAGTCTTAAAGAGTTTAGAAATAGTATTTTTTCTTATGACATAAGAAACCATTAACTTGGAAGCTTATTTTTAGATATATTGATCAGTGATTATTTGTTTGTAACTGCTAATTGCAACCCCGTATTGACCGAGTTGAGTCATAGTTTTTGATAACCGCTTGTCTTTTGATTGTTAAATTAATTATTGGAAATTTGGATTCACTCCCACCACCCTTAATAAATTTGGATTGGAATAATCAGCGTTTGATGAGATTAAGACAGCGCGTCAATCAATTATTAACTTTGAAATTTCCTATGTAGCATTGTTAGTGCTACACTCACAATGAATATCGCATCCACTGTTCCTTTTCGAGGCATAAATCCAAACTGCATTTCATTCAAATTGACTAGCGTTCGTATTTGTCTCTCTAGTACCCTTTCAACAATTTTTATGACATGTTCTAGCAATTTCACTCCTCTGTATGATCCACAGCTTATCACATCACCCTTTATTTTAAAGATAAGCACAATCCCACTAGTTTCCCACTCATCAGGTATTTCTCTACAATCCTATACACGCTGACACAGTTCCATCATTACTTTACCCCAATTTCGCCACTTGCAACTATCATCTCCATACTTACTTCAGATGGTCCAGTTGCCTTTCTTGATTTCATCCTTTGCATTGCTTCCATAATTTCATTGCGAGCCACTTTTTCATTGGTCTTTCTACTACATCAGTTTCCACCTTGTGGTCTCATTCGTTCTCTTCATTCATGAATTTTTTTCGATGTGTTTCATCCAAATTTTTGCCCTGTCTTCTTCAATAAAACCCAATCGTCCGTCTCTTCCTCTTAAGCACTTTCCTCCTTCTCTTCCTTTTTCACTCTTCTAAGGAAGTAGAAAACACTGTTAGAATTCTGATACAAATCACTCAACTCCTGATTAGTGGTACAGAAGTTGAAAATTGCCTGTACTACGAATCAACTCTTCAAAAATTTCCAAAGACGGTACAGCGACCAGCAACTGAACATCCTCAACAAGCTGGTCAAAATTCGTGCGAAAATTAGAAGTGCTATCTCACAAACAGCTTCTCCTAAGGCTTCCATTGGTCAACAAACGCTCCACAAATTCGTAAACTTTCGAATAGAAAAATCATCAGCGCGTCAAACACCAAATGTAGAACGTGCATTTGTGTGCGATGAAATTGAAAAAATAAATCACTGATAACATTCTTAAAGAGCAAGTTACGCACACTGTGGCAAGAAGTCAGACAATTCCTGTCTTTCTTTGATTTTAATTGATTCTGCAGATATATAGCCACCAATGGCAAACAGAAAAAACGAGAACTTTCAATCAAAAACGAAAACTCAAATTCCTTTTACAACAGCGATTTGGTAACATGGCGAAACCAAACAAGAACACTATTATCAATCTTTCTAACTACAAACTGTCCCCGATGGAAGAATTTGTTGTCTCCCATGGCCTGAATTTTTGTTTACCAACTAACAGTGTTCAACGAGAAGAAATCTTTGCCGAATTTGAGGTGCTCATTGACCAACTGCTTCATCATGTCCCTCATTCCTCCGAGCAATTTTCAGCCTTAAAAGCCAGATTGAGTGACCTCACTCATGCCTATTGCGGTAACCCAGTTGACATTGGCAACTTTCTTATTTTAAAAGAGTGCGTCCCGGCAAGCAGATTCCTTACATGCAATGAAAATATCCACGTCAATAAGCCTAGCAAGGATTCTGTGGTTGTCATAATGAATAAAAGTAATTACATTTCAAAAGTGCATTTTATTTTACAACCCAGCTCTAAATTTGAAAATCTTGGCCCTTCTTCTGAAACTGACAACACTGCGAAGATTGAAGCTCACATTTAAAGAGTTGTTTCAACTTTGCTTCAACTAAAGAAAGAAACGATTGTTTCAACTCAAGAAAGAAACTCATTTTTTCAACTCAAATTTTTTCAACTTTCAACTCAATTTTTTCAACTCATTTTTTCAACTTTGTTTCAACTCAAGAAACTCAACTCATTGTTTCAACTCAAGAAAGAAACGGTTGTTTCAACTGAAGAAAGGAGTCCTTCTTCCATTCAAAATTTACAAGAGAATTCGACCAACTGGTTCTCAACAGATCCGAATATATGGTTTTCCAAAAACTCACAAGTAAGATGTACCCCTAGGTTTCATATTGTCGATGGCTGGCTCAACACAACATCAATTAGCGCAATGGCTTACGTCAGTTATTGATTCTGTCCTTTCACTTTATTCTACCCACTGTATTTCCAATTCCTTTACTTTTGCTGACAAGGTCAAAACTTTTAACTTTCCTCCATCTGCCTTTCTTTGCTCCTATGACGTTTGCAGCCTTTCTACTAACGTTCCACTTGCAGAAATCATTGAAATCTGCGCTGATGCTCTATATAATGGCGAACTTACTCCGCCTACCTTTCCTCATGAAATTTTTCTTGAGCTGATGCAAACGGCTACTTCCTCCATTGAATTCAGTTTCAATAATATAATGCACCGGCAGATAGATGGCATTGCTATGGGTTCCCCTCTTGGCCCATCTCTAGCTAACATTTGTCGGCTATTACGAAGCTTTGCTTTCCAAAAGAGTCAACAAACCTCTTATGTATTATCGATACGTTGATGATACCTTTGCAGCTTTCAATGACGAAGACGAATGCAATGAGTTTTTCTCCTCTCTAAATTCTCTCCATCCATCACTTCGTTTTACTTTTGAAAAGGAATGCAATCGGATTTTGCCCTTTCTTGACGTCCTGGTAGAAAATAACGATCACGAAATTGTTACATCTATCTACACAAAGCTGACTTTCACTAGCCAATACATTCGCTGGAATTCTTTTTGCCCCATGAAACGGAAGATCAATCTGATTTCGACTCTTGTCCACAGAGCTCTAGTCATCTGTTCGGAATCTACTGTTCAAAATGAACTTTCCAGCATTCGAACAATCCTGATCAACAACGGTTACCCTGAAGCTTTAATCAACACTGTCATAACCAAAAAAATGAATCAGTTTCGCAGACCAACACAATTAGGTCCGAAGAAATGCGCAGTTTATCTTCACTTGCCATGGTTGGGCAATGTTTCGATGAGGTACGAAATGCAAATTAAAATAGCCGTCAAACGTTGTTACTTTGCAGTTGAACTATGCATTGTCTACACCACCAGACATCTTCTGCCTGCGGCCCAAAAGGATGTACTTCCCGCTTCACATCAAAGCAACATTGTTTATCAATTTCTGTGCCACTGTACGTGGGTCGTACTTCTCAAAGCCTGCAACAGAGGATTGAGCAGCACTTACCTAAAACCATTCTTCAGGGACTTACTTTTCAAGACCGAAGCACATTCGCCCGCTCTTGCAAGCCAATCGGAAGCCTTAAATCTGAAACTTCTTTCTTTGCTATAGGGCAACATCTCTTACAAAACCCGACATGTGCACGTGAATACAATGATGGCAAATTTTGCATTCTTGCCCGTGGCCGCACTTCTTTTCATCTCTCCACCCTTGAAGCAATTTACATCAAAACAGCCGAACCAAATTTATGTAAACAAAAGGATGTCGTGTATAGCCAAAAAATTGCACATCAGTTTCCGCTCCTTCTATCGGTTGCTCCTTTTATCAATCACGATGGAGCCTTTTTCCCCATTTTCTTTTTGTCAACTGCATCTCTATATAAGTGACTCACTTCATTTTTTTTACTCCATTTCTGACGGATTCTCTTAAAAGTGTCAGACGAAAAGCTTCGAGAAATTGAATACCCTGCTTTCTGCAACTCCTGGGTAGTTTCCATTCTCATAGCTCTAGCAACAATTTTTCTCGTTTGATTTGAAATACGTTTGTATTTAGTCTTATTTTCTTCTGATGGAAATCTGCACAGCTTTTTAAATGCCATCTTCTTTTTTGTTATGGCATCCTTGACCTCTTCATTCCACCACCACATGTCTCCTCGATCTCCCCTAGACTTCTTCTTTCCACACACTTCATCACATGTCTTTCGAACATCATCCTTGAAAGTTTTCCACAAATCAGGCGCGTTTATGCTTTCTAGTTCTTTTACTCTTTTTGAAATCTTACTTTTGTTCGGTTTTCATTCAACTTCCAAATCTTTCTTCTAATCATCCGTTGCTTTCTCACAATCATTTTTAGAACCTTTTATCCAGATCTATGACCACCAGCTTGTGCTGAAATTCCCATGGAATCACTTTCACATCGCCTATACACTTTCTGTATTTTTCTCACACAAGCACAAAATTAATTTCTGTTTCACATTCACCAGCACTACGAGTGATTTTCCTTTTGTCTGCCTTATAAAACCAAATGTTTGCCAAGCACAGCTCTTTTTCATCACAGAACTCCAGCAATTTTCTTCCTTCTGCATTTCTTTTCCTAATACTATTCTTCCCGTGTACACCTTTAAAACTCTCAGCGCATTTCTTTACATGTCTACTGAAATTTCCCAAGAAAATGGTAATTTAACTAGAACTTTTCAAGTCCCACTGACTCACCATTTCATCATAAAAACGCACTTTCTCTGTGTCTGGTCTTCCGCTTTGTGGCCCATACGCACATGTTATTTGTATGACTTGTTTACCTAAAGTTACCACAATTGCCATTACTCTGTCGCTTTTTCTTCTAACTTCCACAACATCTGCAGATATTTCCTCTTTCACCAAAATTCCAACCCCTTCAAATCCTGCATCATTTCCTGACCACCATAGTTCATACCTTCATCTTGAAGTACACACAAAACGAGCTCCTCGGACTTTCTATCTTACTTCCTGCATGCAGCACACATCAACTCTTCTCTTCCACGGTTCTTTACAAACATTGGTTTTCTTTGCACAAAGATTTTCCACATTTAATATACCAAATCATATCCCATGACTTTCAGGTTTAAACCAAGAGATTCTTCGTATTCCTTGCCCATTTAAGAGCAGCCCGGGTTGGGAGGCCATTTGTTTATTTTTTTTGGTCATGGGGATTTGTTGGAGCAAAATTTTTCTACGGGGAGTATGCCCTTACTTGTCCCAACTTCAGTTTTCTGACATGAGTGGTTCGACCAAACAATTAAGCTGGCAACCCCACCATTAACAGTCAGACTGCAATTGGTAAGTACCCAATAGTCGCCTCTTATGACATGCTGGATAAGCAGCTTCACTATTGTTTAAAATCGGTGAAACACAGGAAAAACTATAATTATTCGTTTGGCTCGGATAGCAAAAAAAAAATTATCTGTTTGGGGTGAATTACGGCAAAAGCATTGTGGCGGAAGACACTAGAAATCAGTAAAGAGTAAAAAGTGTTTAGCTTTGTAATTTGTGGCACTAGAGGTCGGTAAGGAGTCAAACAAATTATAAAATACTCATAACGGTTACATAATAGTTTAGATTTGTAGTAACAATGTATTGCAGAATGATTGTGTAATGAATGATTCGGGGTACATAAATTTAAGTTTGAGGGAAAGATGGTTTTCAATCGTAGTTTTGTGTCGTTATAGACATGTTGGAAGATTATGAGACTGATTTTGTATCAAAAGCTACGATAGAGCTGTTCGCTTGCCAGTCTCCACTAAAACCACCAATGTGCAGCAGCAATGTTCGTATGCAGTCTTTTACCAAAAATTGGCCTGTGAAAGGACCTGCAACGTCGTGTAAAATGGCAGATACAGGGAGTCCTCGGGTTACGACAGTGCCGACTTATGCTGTTTCGAGGTTACGAATGCGCCCCATAAAATGGAAAATGCCCCTGGACACCCTGCCCAACTGGAAGACTTTTACCCTAATGTCAAGGTGGTTTACCTTCCACCTAATACCACAGCCCTTTTACAGCCTATGGACCAAGGAGTAATTCCTTTGTTCAAGGCCTACTACCTCAGAAGGACAATTGCTATGGCATTACAGGCAACAACCCTTTACATCAGCTGCCTCTATTGCTACAGAGCCTCTATTGTCTACCTCAGCTGCCTCTACTATTCCAGCTTCTCCACCATCTTTTCAATATTTCCTTTAATCCATGTGGTATGGAATTGTTTTCTCTTTTTCTGATAAAGTACTTTTTTTACCTTTTATTATAGTACAAAACTTTACAGTACAGTACGTATACAGTATTTTATTTATGATGTTTCGACTTACACTGAAATTCGGATTACACCGCATCTTAAGAACAGATCATTGTCGTAAGTCGAGGACCCCCTGTACTAGATTTTATTACCTGGGCAACAGCAATCGAGTTATTTTTTTTTACTGCACTGAAGGCTTGAAAAACTGGGAACCAGAAAACAAGCCTTGATACGAGCATGCAAAGCAGTTCCCTATGTGTGCATGGGTACTGGGAAATCAGGGAGTTGAATACGCAGAAGATGTGTGTTTTAAACACATGAAACTGCCCAGCCTAAAGATTAGTAATCACTATAAATCCGTTGCGGCAAAAAGTCTTTGCAAAATATTGAATGGACACGTTTCAGGGTCTACAAAGATGACTGATCCAAAAGCAGAAAAGCAAAGAGCAATAGAGCTGGAAGTGATGATGTTGTTTAATCTGCATGTAACTTTTGCAAAAAAGATAGGCATTGACGAAGAGAGAATCATATGTGCACTGATTCAACAATTCAGAACATGCAATTCAAAATTTACTAATCACCGAGATCTGCTCAACACGATTTTGGATCTACCCAAATATCGACAGACGAAAGCAGTAATGTATTAAGTGCAAGAGAGACCGAAGAAACGCTTTGTGCATGCCTTGGTGGTCACCTGGTTCTTTGTTGGTCATGTACACGTGACACTAACTATTGCTGTCACTGCAACACAAAGACGATAGAGAAGATCTATACGTACATGACCTAAATCTATCTTTTTTCCTTTCTACATGCAATTGCACCATAACCTATACTCCTGTGACATGTATCTCAAGTTGTGACTCGGCTGCATAAGCCATTTATTTCCTTTTTATTGTGAGTATACAACAGAAGCAGTTGCAGAAAGAAAGCATCAAAAGTTCTATGATGAACCAACAACATGGATTTTAGAAAACAATTCCAAAATATTTCCGCATCAGCATTATTGCAACCCAACACGACTTTGTTGAGAAAAGCTGTGGTTAGCATGAAAAAAGAATTTTGGCGCTGTCATCACTGTGCCAACCCTCCACCTATCAACTTGGAGTATACCTCCGCTGTAAATTGCCATCTCAGATATTAATTCCATTCTTTTCTGTGAATTCGAACTCCACAAACTACAACTTTTTGAGCCCTCTTGCAATGAGCTCCTCCACTACTTGCCGACAAACCCATTCTACCTCTCAAGATTAAGACTTACCCCTTTTTGACTCAGAAGAACCTCCGCCCCTACTACTTACCGTCAACTTTAAATCAGCTAACCTTCTTATGTATTGCTCTTGTTTGGCACCTGTAGCCCTTCCTGCTGTGTTGACTTCCTGCTGACACCCTTGTCATTTTGCACTGGAACGTGGGCATACTGCATGCTAGGGAAGTTGATGAATTGCATTTTGTCAATTTGTACTCTCCAGACATTATCTGTATCCAGGAATCAAACTTCAGTACTTTTTAACCTTTATGATTTCTGAATACATTTTCTTTAATTATGATCATACCCGTTCCTGGTACTGCAACTTGGCTCCCAATGACATCCAAATTGGTGTTGAGGTCATTACGTTTGTCAGACACGATCTCTTTGCTTCTCAGTTCTTCATTGACATTTCCTTTTCTCTGGACCCCAATTATAGATTATGAAGTGTCATCACTCACCAACTTTTGTCTCAATTCTTCACCCCTCTCTTTTATTTATGTTTTATGCTTCTCCCATTTGTCTCTCATGCCGAGATACTAGACCTGACTCTTTCTTCCTATCCACTCTTCCAACCAGTAAAAACCTTTTCAGTTTCAGACACTTCGACTGTCACTATCCTCTCTGGGATTATACCAGTTTTACATCTTTTAAAATTCGCTTTTTCTTTTGCTCTCTTTCCTTGGCCACTGTTTTCAATTGCTGTTGCCTCCTTGTTCCTTTAAACTGGCCCAAGCAGAATTGCATACCTTATGGTAAAACATTTAGCTTTCTCCGGTATCTCTTTGCTCTTACAAATTTTTAATATATCCTGGACTTCCCAGGCTTTTCCCTCAACCTCCAAAAATTTTTTTGCATCACCCCCATCCACAAGTCAGGTAAACCTCTAAACTCTCCTACTTAATTACTCGCTACGGCCTTTTTTGACTTTGCTACAATAGTCACTGCCTTCTTTTAGAACCCTCTCTCTATAAAATTGGCAAAAGTGAGACTCTCTCATGCAGTGCCTGCGATCATCCTACCCAGAATATTTTCTTTTATTCACTACTGTCTTGCCTCAAACTCTCTTCGACTTGCTTTTTTTGAACTACTTAAATCATGCTCTTTTGTCCAAGACCCTGGGATATTGCCGGAGTCCTGGAGCTCCATGGTTTATTGCCATGGATATCAATTTATATCAATTCCGAGAAAGGGATCGAAAAATTATCATTGCCATCTCATTAATGTATTGAATATTTGCAGGATTTTCAGAAATAAAAGAGCTTTTAAAACTTCATCCTCAAATTTCTGCAGACGTATAGACGGCGCATAATAAATTATTCACTGATCGGCCGAAGTATCGAAAGCAATTTGAAAAAAATATTACTGCTTTGATGTGATGATTTTTTAATTGTAGTTTTGTATTTGTAATAAATGCTTGTTGTATCGGCTACAATGTAGAAATGTTTCCTTCGTGTTGAGCGTATTAAGTTGCGGTAGGGATAAAGCTAGGCGCGCAAAACAAACATCAATTTGAAAAATGACTAGCAATGAAAAGTAATCAAAGCAAATAAATTCTATCACACGTAATAAATGCTTGTTGTATTAAATACAATGTAGCAATGTTTTCTTCGTGTTGAGCGAAGCGACAAACCTTGGTGTCCAAAACAATAATCAATGTAAAAAAACTACTAGCAATGGAATGTAAACAAAGAACATCATTTCTTATTTTGGTAAGTACTTGAATTTCAGTCAGCTATAAAAGTCGACTATACTAAAAACAGGTAAAAGTGTAGTCTTCCTCCTATAAAATTTTAAAATATTTGAGCTTATGATTATTTTATATAAACTAACTCGTAAAGTTTCGATTGATTTGTTGGCTAAACTAAAAGCATATGTTAAGGGGTCCTCTTAACATGGCATATTAAGGTATTCAAGCTTATTGTTATTCTATGTCAATTTAAACTCGTAAAATATGATTTCAATTGTTGACTAAACTAAAAATATGTTAGGTGTTCTCTCCATACAGAATTTTAAAATATTTAAGCTCATAATCATTCCATGTCAGTTTAAACTAGTAAAATATGGTTTTAATTGTCGACTAAAACCAAAACATGTGTTGAGGGTTCCTCTTAACATTGCATTTTGAACCAGAGTATATATTGAAGCTTATTATCATATGTCGACTTAAACCCGTAAAATATAGTTTCAATTGTCGACTAAACTTAAAATATTTTAAGGTGTCCTCTTAACATAGTATTTTAGACTACAGTATATATTATAGCCTATTATTATTTTGTGTCGATTCAAACTCGTAAAATATGGTTTTGGTTGTCGACTTTACTAGAAATATGTTTTCAAAGTGTCCTCTTAACCTAGTATTTTAGAGTAGAGAATATATTGGGGTTTATAAATAATCTGTGTCGACTTAAACTGACAAAATATCCTAGAGTAGAGAATATATTGGAGTTTATAAATAATCTTTGTTGACTTAAACTGATTAAATATCGTATCAATTGATGACTAAACTAGAAAATATGTGTCTTAAGGTGTCTTCTTAACGTAGTATTGCAATGTATAATGTGTGCTGTGCATCGACAAAACAAATTCGAGGTACATTAGGATAACAAAACTCCATTAAACTGTACAATGTTTGAGCGTTCTTTTAACAAAGCATTTAAAGAAGGGGTTCTAACACTGAGAGACGTTGATGGTTTGATTTGAAAGTGGGGAACGAGTTTTGTTTGCATGATCAGGAGTGGGCACGTTTTAAAAGCGTAAGAACCTCAGATATAGGGTTTTTAAACATATCATGGCTATTCTGACTTCAATTTTAATAGTAATGTATCTTCACTTAATAATTAAACCGTACTTTTTGTGATTTCAAGCAAGCATTGCACAAATTGAAGTAATTTGATATTTCTTAAATGTCACGCTTTGCAGGTTTACTGCAATGCTCAGGTGATTTCTTAAGTAGTTTTTGACCTCAACTTGATATGTATCCCAGGGCGCCGAAAGCAATCAAGGGATTTGGTGTCAGCATATATATAATGAACTCCATCATACACTAGAAAATTATAGTAATAACCAAAAAAAAATTGCTGCAAGCAGGTATTGCAATAAAGCCGCTTTTTATGCCATTGTCAAAATTTTTATATAGGTCTGATTACTTCCAGCCTAATCAAATCTGAATGAAATTCCAAAAATTGTAGCCTACAGAAAGTTTGTTTAAGCCGTCAAAGTACTTCAACAAAACAAATATAGGAATGAAAAAGAAATTACAACACAATTAACCTACTTTGTATGCCAAGTATATGTAGACCTAAACCGAAAAAAAAAAATTATTGAGTGTGGACCAAACCGTCAATTTAGCGTTAGAAAAAGTGAAAAGTTTAAGGCCACAATTTAAAGGTGACACTAAACTATATTGTTAGTAGCTTCAAATTTACGTAACTTCTTTTCAATTATGTGAAAAACACAATTCTTTGAGCTTATGTACTGAGTCTGAAGCTGCTGCAGCTTTAACAAAGAGGTGTCGACCTAACCCAGAATTTTAAAGCATGTCTCCCTAACCGAGAATTTATGCTAATTTATTAACTTTGAAATTTTACTTTCATCTTATAAAATATACAAACAAAACTTTTAAAAATTGTTGGCTGTTTTATTTGCAAACAAGTCCAGTTTCTACATGCCAAACAAAGCAAGTAAGATCTAGCCAAGAACTCCAAAAACTTTTGAATAAAAATGGCGCCAATGCACAATCCTTTGCAACGTTTTTTAAGGTTTAATCGACTTCCTTTAAAAAAAGGATACTTTAATTTTGGAACAACAATTGGATATGTCAACAGCACATTAACTTTATATTATGGTTCACAAATATCAATTCAATGAACCCAGTTGAACTGCTATTCTCAAACTCCACATATTGTAGGCGCTGGCATTGTAATAACTTAACTGCAAGTGTTAGATTTTTGGTTAGCTTGCTTTTTGCATGGCTGCGTTTATGCCGTGACTAGCAACTTGCAACCAGCCAGAGGAGTTAGCTTATATAAATATCCCTACAGTTACGAAAAAGTCATAAGTAGTGGGCCTAATATTTAATAACTTAATCCTCAAAATTGTATCAATTATTTTCACGGCCTTCCACAGTTTCGATATGCTTTTAATTCAAGCACTTGTTCAATGAAATGAATAAAAGTTTGTTAAGTTTAATGACGTCAATGGTGAAAACAGGCAAATAAGACATTGCCAGGAGTTTGACAAACTTGAAGACATGTAGTGGCTATGCATGACCCCCCGGCAATATTTTTTTATCAATTGCATTCAAAAAAACGATAATTTTGCTTTAGAACGCAATTAGGCTATGTAAAAAACGAACTTTTCACTACTGTTTTCACAACTATCCATTGGGTGCAACCGGCTTGGCAGGCTAAACCAATATTGCTAACCTTGACATTACTAAGGGGGCCACTGCCAGGCGATGCCAACGAAGCTGGTGAGTACCTAATGAAGTTTACAATTTTACATCAAAACGCCATGTCTCAGTGTTGAATCAATGCAAAAACATTGAGTTGTTCTTATTGAGAACAAGTTGCTCACTCTTTACTGTTTTTGTTTTTCGCTTTTGTTTAGAATTATATTACTTCACTTTAAAAAACGTTCAAATAACTGAGATGTTGTTGCCTTGACTTAAAAAGTTGACATATATTTCCTGTGAAATTTACTATTAAAAACGTATAATTGCATTGAAAATGGTTTTATCAAAAAGGAAAAAAAATGGTTATATCATTTCCTATACAACGTCAATATTACTACATGTTGTAGCTTGAAACAACATAAACAAACTAATTTCGTTTCTTAGTAAATAGCTACGTCATCGATTACTACTGTTCAAGCTGCGATAAACAAAATGACATCATGCTGAGTAATGAAGACGACAGCTACCCGGGGATAATCCTACTAGTGCGAGCTACAATGGTTTGTGCAAAATCACTTTGACAATTATAAATGTATAAAGTATCATGTAGGCTATATTGAGGAAAAAACAATTTTATTGAGCAGCTTTTGTATCGAAGATTTGCCCATCATCAAAACCGAAAGTTGAACCATCAAAATTGGTCGAAAAATACTAAATGTTGATAAACATTATTTTTTATGAATCATGTTTCTAAAACACAAAAACTAAAATCAAGTTTTGAAAATAGATACAGTAGAACGCCGATTATCCCAACGCTTATTATCCAAAATGCTATTATCCGAACATGAATTTAACAAAAGTCATTAGAGCCTGACATCAATGGGTGAGAAGCATTAGAACGTCAATTGTTTTTAGAGAAAATAAATGCATCCAAAAAGCAAAAAGCAATTGACTCGTGCTGTATTTATTTAAGTTTGCAACCAGTTACTATACTACCAGTGCTAATAATATACAATAAATCACGATGTCTGTGAACTGTATATGATGTATTTTCATAATATTGCATGTTGTTTGATTATTCGAACTAATCGCTTATCCAAACCACCCCTGGTTTTAATTAATTCAGATAATCGGCGTTCTACTGTAAATCCAAAAACTAGTAAATTTCTTTGACCATGTGCATTTAAATTTTTGCAAATGGGCGACATTTACTGATTAAGTTATACATCAAAATTCAAAGAAAACTACAAATCTCTTTTAGTAACTTTTGCGCATATCAAGAACTTGTTTTCAAATATTGATTTTTACAATCCTTCTAATCACTCCCAATCAAAACCCTAGTATTTTTAGTTGGAACTCTTTGAGCTTCATTTCCACCTATTTAACTGTTTCTGAACCAAACATCAATGTCTAAACCAACCACAGGCTTAACGATTTTATCTTTTGGTTTGCTATTATGTTTTTATCATATATTACTGCAGTTATCTTTCACTACACACACACACTAATCTGCATGAATCCTCCTCTTAATTGCCCTTCCACATTTGCCGTCTTCCAGAATGATTGCTCCCAAATAATTAAATTTAACCACCTTTTTAAAACTGTGCTATGTTGTATCACTATCGTTCTGCATTCCTTTCTATTGATACACAGATATACCGTCTTGCTTCCACTAAAACCCACTACATACAGATTGCTGGAAATTATTTAGATCAAAATTTTTCAAAACACATTGAAATAATATATTTGGTATCTAAAATTGTTAACAAAGAAGCACAGTTACAACATTAACATTTTTTCAGTACAGATATCTATGTAAACCAGAAGTACAGCATGTTATTACAATGAATAACATCAAAAACGTCTTGATTTTATATTTAATGAGATCATCAAATCTACAACTTCATCATTTTGGGTGAACTATTGTAGCTTGCACTAATAGGATTATCCCTGAGTAGCTGTGGTCTTTATTACTCAGCATGATGTCATTCTGTTTATCGCAGCTTGAATAGTAGTAAACAAAGATGTAGCTATTCACTAAGAAACGAGATTAGTTTGTTTATGGTGTTTCAAGCTACAACATGTAGTAATACTGGCGTTGTACAGGAAATGATACAACCATTTTTTTTCCTTTTGTGCATCAAATTTCCTTTTTGATGAAACCATTTTCAATACAGTTATACGTTTTTGATAGAAAATTTCACATGAATTGATCAAGACGAGGAGAAAGTCCTTGAACTTTTTCAAATTTGACATATAAAACAACACTTTTTTTTACTTCTGAACTTACTAAATACCTAGTAATATTCATAATCTAATCGTGTGTTCCAGATATATTCAAAACATTTAAGGTTTTGTGTATAAAAGAGCAAACGAAAAGCCATTATCGAGCTTCGTCCTGCGGAGAAGACTAACTCTTAAGATCATTAAGCTCTTAAAAGTGGCTGAATCAACGGTCTACCATGTTGTGAACAGATTCACTAAACCTGGCACCTCTGAAGATTGTCCAAGAAGTGGGATACCTCGATCTGTTCGAACAAAGAAGATGGTTAAAGCTGTTTGTGAGAGGCTGAGGAAAACCAAAAAAGATCCATTCGAAAGTTAGCAAAAGACATGAATGTGAGCAACACTGCGATGAGAACTGTCATTAGGAATGATACCCCACGACATCTCAAAGGGGTCTTGGGTTTTCCTTAGTTTGGAAATAGGAAACACATTTTTGATATTAAGCTATTTTGAAGCAAAATTGTCTTTCATGTGGTGGGATTTCACATAGATACTTGTACGTTGTTTTCTTTAGATTTTTTCCTAAGCTTTCTCAAGTTCTTGCTGGCTACAGATTGTGTTGCATATTTCTATTTTCCTGCTTGGTGTGCCAGGGCGAGTTAAGAGTCCTTGCTTTTCATAAAACTTGTAGGTTTGATCCCAGTAACTCTATAAACCTATTATAAAGCAAAATACCAACAATATCTTCCATGTGTTGCGATTTGATACAGTGACATTGTTTTCATTCGATTTCCCTTCAACCTTTCTCAAGACCCTGCTGACTAAGCATTATGTTGCATGTTCGCTTGTCTTTGCTTAGGCGTGCTCAGAGGATATAAAAGTATCTTTGCTTTTCGCAAAATTTATTGGTTTGATACCGATAGCGCTATAAAGCTATTAGCAACCAAAACAGAAAAAGTGTTTCTCCCAAGTATGGCACAATTTTACGTCAGTAGGTCACACTATTACCTGTGCCGAATTAAAACTTATCAATTAAAGCAGCTGCGTCGGCTTCACCACACAAACATTTGTAAGAGCAGCGACAAAAAGTTGTTGAAAATATAGGCCATAGTTTCTGTAAACGTACGTAATGGTGATCATCATGATCTCTGAATCAAGACTGGTAGTACACGAAAAGAAAGAACGACGTCACACACTCTCATTCACACTTTTTGAAAAGTGTAACATAGTCAAAAATGATGGTGGCGCCCAACTGTTGATCGTTTTGACAATTAAAGAAGTAAGGTATGTAGTGGTAGGCCTTTATTATTTTTATTTGTGTCATCAAGTTCTTTGGTTGCGCTGCTTGCACCCATAGCATGAAAAGGGGCCATGCCTTTCCCCAAAGTCGTATAACCTATTCCAATAGGTTCCTATTACGCTGTTTTCAGGCAAAAACCTTAACTTCTAAATCCAATTTCTCAACTTGATGCTATCACTATTTTATGTTGATTTGTTTTTAAACTTGGGATTTTATCACATTTAACTTTGCCCCTAATCCCGACCTCCCTACTTATACATTAAGATTAATGTTTTGTACCGATACAAAAAGTCTATCAATTATAAATATCAGTAATGGACTTTACTGTTTATGTTTGCTATCAAAATGATGATGGATAATTTTGCCGCCTTCTGCTGTTCTCACTATATAATGGCAAGCATTCTAATGTCATTTACGATTGTGAGTGCTTTGAAAAAGGATTCAAGACAGAAGAAAAAAGCATGCTTAAAAAACATTTAAATAAATAGCCGCTTGTTGCACCTTGATAAAGCATAAGATGCTGTAAATATTGTTACAATATTTGGCAACATCTAATGTTTTAAATCCATAGTTTTCGCGTAGCCAAATTTTGATTTGAACCCGTGTTGTGTCGTCGTTATGTTTGTTTCACTTGAGGTATCGTTTTTAGTGATTAGTTGTTGAATTTGGCAAGATTGACCATTGAGCGATGCAGCGGTAAGTTCCTTCTTGTCACATTTTACGTGATTCTCAAGTAGACACGTAGCAGGAAGGAATACGTTATTTTGTGAACCTGCACGTTTGAGTAAAAGATGAAAACTATCAAAAGAAGCCTATAAGAAACAAAGTAGATAAAGTTGGATAAGTTGTTCTTTTGTTGATCGTATTTGTGGAGCTGTAGTAAAGAAGGTACTTGGGGGTCAAAATAGTTTGAAACCGCTAACAACGCTAACCACTAACATGCCAACGACGCAACCGCCAATAATGCCATCACCATCCCATCTTGTTTTTCTATCAATTGTAATACATGTATGTTAATTTCAATTTTTAATTCTTTATCGTCAAAACAGGTTTTATCAAAGGATCTGTGCACGAAAGTTTAGGTGACAGAAGAGAAAAAGTTCAAATAAGTGCGCGTTTTATTTATTCATTTCTTTGTTGTATAGCTTCACAATCTGTCTCGGGTTCGGAGACTACCCCAAGAGTCTTTGTACCACGAACCCGTTACAGATGCTATACAATTACTTTTAGGAAAATCTAGCATTTCTTGAAGCGCAATCGATTAAAAACATTATGGGCGGGTGTGCATAGCCACTACATGTAATCCCAAGTTTATCGCATGATGGCAACGTCTTGTTTACTTTGTTTTCACCATAGGTGCTCTTAAACTAAACAAACTTTTATTCGTTAAATCCAGCAAGTGTTTGAATGCACATCAAAGTTGTTGGAAAGCGTCAAGTTAATATATATGTATTTTCAGGATGAAGTCAATGAATGTTAGGACCGCTACTTACAACGTTTTTGTAACTGTAGGCGAATCAGTATGAGCTAACGCTTCTAATTGCACGTGTAGCGCAACGGCAGGCATCTGGCTGTGGTCCGGCGTCAAAAGAGTGCACTCCATACGGCGACTAGTCACTTCTATCATGATAGCTACTATTGGTAGATTTCGTTCGGTTTATATATTGACATTGTTGTTGGTAACTTTCAGCTTGTGGTTTGTAACATCTTCGTGCTCATACGACTCTTAGTAGCTAGATCACGTTGCCGCGATAGCTGCGCATGTATGCATCGAAGTTGCAGTGGCTGCAACATGCCTTCCCCGCCATCGATGAGAGAGAGAGAGAGATAAGCTTGCCGGGCAAAGTGAATGAGATTTCCATCAAGATTTTATTTGGAAGGCGGTCTTGAGGTTTGGGCTCGGCGACTCAACGATGGCTTCTGTTGCTTGATTGAAGGCGCTGCCGTTCAACTACATCGGGGAAGATGTAAATGCTGCCGTTCAACTACATCGGGGAAGATGTAAATGCTGCCGTCCAACTACATCGGGGTAGATGTAGCTTCTTTGTCGGGGTCACCATTGTAGTGCAACGGCAGGCATCTGGCTGAAGTCCGGCGTCAAAAGAGTGCACTCCATACGGCGACTAGTCACTTCTATCATGATAGCTACTTTTGTAGATTTCTTTCGGTTTATATATTAACATTGTTGTTGGTAACTTTTGGTTTGTGGTTTATAACATCTTCGTGCTCATACGACTCTAAGTAGCTAGATCGCATTGCCGTGATAGCTGCGCATGTATGCATCGAAGTTGCAGTGGCTGCAACATGCCTTCCCCGCCATCGATGAAAGGTGTATATATTAACATTGTTGTTGGTAATTTTCGGCTTGTGGTTTGTAACATCTTCGTGCTCATACGACTCTTAGTAGCTAGATCACGTTGCCGCGATAGCTGCGCATGTATGCATCAAAGTTGCAGTGGCTGCAACACACGCAGGTTGCTTGGTCCTGGGATAAAAGCAGCCATGCAAAAAGCAAACTGATCCAAATGAAGCACTCACAGTTAAGTTATTGCAATAGCATGGTCACCATTAATAATGTCGAGGCCAAGAATATCAAATTAGCTAGGTGCGCCGGCCTCATCCAATTGCAAAGAATATTGCTTCAACATTTAGATCGTATGTTGCTCGACACTAATATTTTGTTGCAAAAGATTAAACAGGACCATAATTATTCTCTATTTTCTTTTTCTTGGGGGATCACCAAGTGTTTTTCTTGGAGTTGACTACGTATCAAAATTTGTAGAGACTTAACTTTTAGATAAATTTTTTTGAATATTTTGATGGATATTGTTAAAGGTCTATGCTATCAAAGAAGAATAGACAAAATGTACCCAATTACTTAGGTTTTGTAGAAATTGCAAGTTTGTAAAATCCAGGCACCAAAGTTTTAAATGTTTTTAACCGGTAGGCTGCATTTCATAAACGTTTAAAGACTTTATTTTTTGATGAATGTTTTTGAAAACGTAGACAGACAATGTCAAAGAAACATGCTTGTGAGGATAAGTAGTCAAAACGTGCCAAAAACTAACTTTGTCTAACAATTGCAAATTTGTTATGTCAAGCACAATTTGTTTGACTAAAAATGGAACACGATGTATGGCAACCAATTTCTGATCAGTCATTATGAACTGATCGTTAGTGCTAACTACCGTAATTAGAATAACACATTGCTGAAAGCAAATTTACTAAGTCTTCAGAGGAAAGTAATTGTTCGTATCTTATCACAACCTTTATGCATTAAACTTATCTGTTTTTACTCAGCTTACCACTTTTTGGGAGAAGTAAAAAGCTACGCTACTGGTGTTAGAATTACATTTTTGTAGTATAAAATCAAATGTTAAAGATACATATTATATACTATCAGAATTGCCTTGAAATAACCTCTAATTTGTTAAAAAAGCAAGTTCGAAAACAGGTTGAGAAATGAGGTCAAATATCAGCTATTGTGTAAACTAATTTTGTAAAAATGTTGCAATTTTTGAAAAAATCATAATACGATCTCTGTTAGCGAAAGATTGTGTTGATGGTATCAGACAATATTATGACAATATAGAACGAGTTACAAGCGTGCGAGAGAAAAAGCAAAAATGTTTAGAAGGCTTAAAATGTTTAAATTAAGAATTGCTCATTGCATTGTCAAATGAGCATAAGTTCTTGTAGAGTTGTTTTTATCATAAGTACCACATTAATATCTCCGGAAATGGATTTTATTGCGTTTCTATGACGAGTGATTTTTAAGAAAAACAGCTTATAAATAGTGCAGTGAAGTGTTGATTATGACGTCATTCATGATCCCAAAAGAATGAAATTGTTTATAAGGTGATAGGTTTGGTGCTAGCTTTTGTTTAAGGGTAAAACCATTTTGCTCTGCCAAGAAACGTAAATTAAAAACTTACCTTTGCTGTGATGTCATGATGACGTCACAAATTCCTTATAACACTCACCCTGAAATGGTGCTCAATCATACCAAGTTTGATTTTTGTGCACCCAACATTTTTAGAGGAGCTACATCACACGTACATCCATGCACACGCACAGACGGAATGGTACCTTATACATTAAATAATATCAATGAGTTTTATAAAATTACTTCACTGCCGGTTTGGTTAGCGTAGTGGTTAGAGCGCCGGCTTTGCAGTCGATGGACCTGGGGTTCATTTCCCCAAGTAGAATAATACCAAAAAACTAAAGAATGGTATTCATAACTTTCGTGCTTGGCACTCGGAAGCAAAGGCATAGTTTGGAAAACAAGCCAACTAACTTTCTTGTTGTATTCTTGAGCAAGGCACTTAACTTAACATCGCTTTATGCAAAGCACGATAGCTCAAACGATGACCATGACGAATCCACTGTCGGTAACAAAATGCTTATTCTGAAGCTTGCAATCTTCCGAAAATGTCTAAATCCAGTTTAAATGATGCGCAAAAAAATTTCAGCTGTCTTGAAAATTTTCTGCAATAAAATATTTCAAAACTACTACCGGGCAAAAGAGAAAAAGGTGGTCTAGTACCAGACATGATTAAAGCTACTTAGATTTAAAAAGACATCAAATTCATGTATCTTTTGCTTCAAAATACAATTTTACGGTGTCCTCGATAACCAATGACAATTGGTATGTGTATGTAACAATCATGGTAAACAGCATTCTCGTGTCACAAGCAATGTGGGAATTTCTCTCACTGGCTTACATTTTGCTTTGTTTTTAGGAAAAATAGGTTTGATTTGATGATAACAGGCTAGCAATCAAAATTTTTTGGTTTGTGAATGCACATAATATTTTAAGTTTAAGCTTTATAGGTGTTGGTAAGAAACTTTTTAATTAAATGATCTTCAAAGCAAGAGAATATTGAAAAAAGTCTGTGCTGTAGATGAAATAGAGTCGCCTTATTATCCTTCTGCTTACAATGTTAACTCTGATTGTAGTAATAAATAAGTTGAGCGCTGGGTGGCCATATGCTTTGACTGGAACAGAAAAGAAGAGTATTTTGACAGCTACGGACTACTTCCTGGGATCCTTGGCTTAGATGCTTACATGGATCGTTTTTCGATGGACTGGATGTACAACCACAAAATCACATAAAGCCTATTGTTGAATGTTTGCGGTCATTATTGTGTTTATTTTATTTTATTTTGTTGTCGTAGTATACCTTTGCATGCTTGTATCTATTTTTATCTCAAATCTAACTGAAAACAATCATCGTGTATTACAATTCATTTGTGCGTTACATCGTTAATTATACATGCTTACAATAAACATGAAAAAGCACAAAAATAGCAGGATAAAGTCTAGACCGTCTTACGAGAGTATTTCTTTTCAATGCACAGGATCCAGGCACCATTCAATTTGTAGAGCAGTTGAGCAGATTTGCTTTTTGAAACGGTAGCGATTCAAGATTTTAAGCATCCAGGTACCTCTTGCTTCTTGGAAAGCTTGCGGCCAGTCAGACATCATATGGACAGTTAGTTTCTCAGCAAAATGTATTTTTTTCATAGTTTGATAAAGTGAATTTTACGCTTCTTCATCGGTTTTGTCAGAAGTTTAAGGAAGCTGATTAACTGCTTGTGATTGTCTAGGAGTAGATGACAAATATCGTCATTTTGCATTTTTACACATATATAGTTGTTAACCAAATATCAATCTTGATATCACGGTGTTAGTGCACTTTCAAGAGCAAACTGTAACCGAAAGCCATTTAGTTTTTCTCTCTCATACCTCTTGCTTTATTGCCTGGACACTCTTTTGTGCCTCACATACAGAATCTTCTAGTAGAGTGGGGGAAAAATAAAAAATTTGGAATTGAGCTTCGGCTCGTAGATATTTCGTGTGGAGGCCTAAGAAAACAACACACAAAAATTTTTGGCACTTTTCAACAACAGAAACCTACGCACTTTTTGATTTAAAATTTCAAGATTTTTTTAAATTGCTGAATTTTTGCAATTTTCTGGGATAATTGAAAGTTACAATAAGACCTACTATGCTAGAGCTAATACGTCATAAATGTCAGTGTTTAACGAAATTATCGCATACTATTTACTAACGGTAGCTTAGCTTACGGTTAGCAGTAAGTAGCATTGAGTGGAAAGGGTGCAGTTTCTAATTTTACTAGCTGGAATTTTAGCTGAGCTGTACGTTTTGCTTGATGTTAGTTAGTTGTTAGTGGGTTTAGAGTAGAACTGGCAGAATAGGTTTTGGTAAGCTGCCTGTATTTATTAGCGCACGATATGGTAAGTTGTTAAAGTGTAATTTTATTTTGGTTTTTAGCCTAAATATGCTCTGATAAAGCTAGCTATTATGGGCTGGCGAAATGTTGGCATTTGCCTTAAGTCACTGCACCGGTAGAGAACAATTTACTATGACAAGAAGACTGCCAAACACTATGTGCTTTTTTAAATAACAAATCAGTGGGAGCAAAGCATGTATGAAATAAAATCTGATAGAACACAAAGCAAATTTATGAATTTTTCTGCAAAGTGCCGGTATGGTTTTGGTGCCGTATCTGGTTTTCTGATTGCCTGATAGTTTGATTCAGGTTTGATTGAGACATCATAAATTTTTACCGAAATCAATGTTTTTCATTGTTGACAGGCAATTTTACTTTTTGCGCAGTAGTCTTAGATACTGCAACGTCTTGCTTTAAAAAAGGACTAAATAATGATTGGAGTTAAAAGAAAAATCGCAAGCTGAACAAACTCAATTGTGTAGGGATCTTCTACATTTATAACAGTCTCTTACCAATGATAACAATTGATCCTTACTGTAATCTTGATTTGTGTGGCGAATGAATTCAGAACCGACTCTTCTACATGCACTGTTACACTTCGCATTCAAATATATTTACAGTATTTTGCCTATTTTCCAGAACTAATAAGATTTATAAATTATCCTAACACTGAAATGAAACAAGCAGAGATCCATTCAACTCAATTTACTAAGGCGAGAGAAAGCTCTCCTCGTTGGTTCCCGTACAGTAATCATCACAGAGCTGCCACTTAAATACAACACAATCATTTATGAAAGTGTTGGGGTTTATAATGCAATGGCAGTGACTAGGTCACTGCAATTGTTGGGCCATCATTGGAAGATCTACCCCCTGGAGATCTTTTAGAAATGTTTTAGCCAAGGCACTATGGACCAATGAGAAGCTACAGATTCAAACAATAACTTCACAACAAAAGGGTTGGGGCAGCAGATGTTGCCGAACATTTTTCAAAGCTATAAAAGAGTAAGTATTTTGCTATCTTCGTATCAAGAAAACTCTGTTTATAACAAATTTGTTAAAGATGGAATGAATTGAAAGAGTCAGGCAGATCTTCAAGCAAAAAAGAAAAAAAAAAGATATATTTCAAAAGCAAATTAGATAAACTGTTTGATGTATCAAGTGCAAATGTGATATAATAAAATGTTCTGAAGCAGGATGTAATGGATGGAATTTTAAGGCTCATGTAGTCAAATGCAAATGTCCAAAAGATGCAAAGGTTGTTATTAGTATTGCTTGTTAATTATGGTATTACTTCTTGATATTCCACAGGATAAACTGAATGGCATAATTGATAACAATCCCATGCAACTTGCTACATTAACGTTAAGTGCGTCATTCAACAATAAAGACAAAATTGGGTAAATTTTTGCTGTGAGTGGGTGTTGGATTTCCAACGCTTCCCAAAAATTATTTTAAGTCAAAAGTTTTAATAAAATTTAAAGATTGATTAGCCACAAAAATTGCAAAAAAATGATATTTTGAGCAAATTGTGCGAATTTTAGACAATTCGCACAAAATTTCTTTTTAATTCTTTGAGTTAATACATGGTGGTTAACTCCGTGCATAGTGTGGAATTTTGAAAACGAAAAATTTTGCATCGTTTGACTCAGCGTACTGTGTATGCAGACACTGCCATATTTTAAATTGGAACTAGAGGGAACTGCTTCGTTAGGTTGGATTTCCATGTCTGTAGAAGATGGTGAAAAGTTTTTGGTTCTATGGTTATCCTTCTGAGATATCAGATTTTACTTTAGGAATTAACAAAATGCAAGAGAATTTTTCTTGACTTTTAGCCACATGACAGTTAGCAGTGATTGTAGAGCATATGACGTTAATCACAAGTCTGTTTCGATTGCTGCTTACCGCTTATTGCTTGGTTTCAGGCGTTCTGCTATTAGCCAACAATCTTACATATCTATTCTGGCAATTAAATAAAAAATTCACTCAAGGTTATATCTGCTAGTTTTGATTAGCAATACCAAATGCAGATTGATGGTGGCATAAATTTTAAATGAAAAATAAGTTTTGCAGTTACTCAAGTTCTACGTCGTAAGGATAGAATAAGCACAACGAGAACAGTATACACTCAGTAGATGTTCTATAGGTATAGTAAGGACAGTATGGGCACAGTAGACATAATCGGCATAGTTTTAGGTACAGTGGGCATAGAATTAGTTTAGTAGGCTTTGTACAGGCATAATAGTCATAATACACGAATAGAAGGTGTAGTACAAGCATAGTACAGACTCATTACGCATAGTGGATATAGTAGAGGCATTGTATCAGCACAGTAGGCGTAGTAGAAAAATTACAGGCGTAGTAAACTAAGTACTGGCATATCATGCATAATACATACAGCAACTATATATGTCTGTTTTTTTAAATGTTCAGATCTAGTTTATTTAAAAAAAGTTTAAGTTTTTGCGGTGTATATGACGTTTTGAAGCTAAAAACAACTCTTATAAAAACAAATCCAAAAATTCAACCTTACTCGTTGCTCGTGACCGTTTAAATAATTAAATCCGCCTAATTTACATTGAGTATTCCTTTATGACTTCACTAATCAGCAAGAGTGGAATTAAGAGACTTCTAAAGCTGGGGAAAAGATGAATGTAATTGTACACTATTTATCAAACATCCATGTTACACTGAAGTGCAGTTGATGACGTCATTAGTGAATAACGTTAAAAGTTCAAACCAGCTGTTAGGACGGAATAAATTGCGTAGTATTCATGCAAGATATGCAAATGCTTTAGTGCTTATTTATGATGGTGACGTTTACAATACGGTAGATTATACATATATTATCAAAATTAAAATTTGATATTATAGGCTATGGCATCTAGTAATTGTACACTAATCTTCGATGTTAGGCAAAATTCAGAGAGCAAAGAAATGGTAGAGTGTAAACAAGCCGTATTTAAACATGCAGCTTTTCTTGCAAAACAAAAAACTTCTGAAGAACTGTATCAGATCTTGTTTTGTACATTTTCCAATCCTCGAGTTTCTAGTGAATACTCCATAAAAGAAGGAAAAGTGTTGTTCTCGTCTATTTTAAGATTACGGTGGAATTATGAAGCAACTAGGAATGAAGTGTGAATTAGATTAACATAGAAAAGAAATGTCTAACCAACATCATGCTTATTTTGTGATTGCCACAGCTTGCATTGACATTGTTACAGTTAGCCAAAGTGCACATAATGTCTGAATAAAGTAGATTAGAGAAATTAGTTTATAAAATAAAAACTAAACTAGTATACAATTTATTATTACAAAAAGTAAAAAATAGTTAACACTGTAGCGACTGATACAATCATTTTGACAGCTTTGTAATTTTAAGAAGCAATATTCTTTTTTACAAAAATTGTATTAGTGCAAAATTTCTTGAGTTTCTAAATACTGGGTGTCCGAAAAGTTTCTGTGCAGTAAAAAATATTTTTAACATTGGCTGGTTTTGTTACGCAATATTTAGGTGCTAATATAAAAACAAGTTAGTCATTATAACAACACCTGATGTACGAAAAGTAACTGTGCAGTAAAAAATATTTTTAACAATGGCTGGTTTTGTGACGCAACAATTAAGTACAAATATGGAAACATATGAAAATCCACCTGAATTCGAGGAAATTCCTCTGCATCAACAGAAGGTCGGAGTATGGTGTGGTTTAAGTCGTAAGTGTATTATTGGACCAATATTCTTTGATGAAACTATCAATGCAGAACGTTAATGAACTCACATTTTAAAACCATTTGTAAGCTAGTTAAATGAGACTGAGCTAGAACAAAGATGATTCCAACAAGACGGAGCAACTACACATACTGCTCGTACATCTCTAAACTTTTTGGAAAGCATTTTTGCTCATTGCATAGTTTCACGTGGAATTTGGCCAACTAGATCTCCGGATTTGACTCTTTGGATTATTATCTCTGGGGTGCACTAAAAAATCGAGTGTATGAGAATATTCCCCACAATTTGGGAAACTTAAAGACAGCAATTAACCAATGCATCCAACAGATAACACCAAGTATCCTCCAAGATGTGTTTAATAATATGCAGCATCGAGTGCAAAAAATGTCTTAATTTCAATCAAGGACATTTACAACATTTCCTTTAAACAAACTGAAGTATTGTAAACAAATGCAGCCTTTAATAAATAAAAATTTTATTGTCTAAATGTTTTCTAATAAACTTTACTGAAAATACATTAAATTTTTATGCACCCATACTGCATAGTAACTTTTTGGACACCCTATAATAGGTAGGAACCAGGTTTGGGTGTTCGAATAAAAGTAAAAATCATTTATCCAGATAATGAATATATCCCAATATTTGGTGTTTATATTATCCGGTTAATCTAATATTGAGAAAGCTAAATAATACAACGTTAGATATTGACTCAATACTACATAGTACTGACTCACGCCTTTATAATACTTTAAACAAAAAAAGCACATATGTTTGTACAGTTGTACTTGCATTGCAAGCATTACATAACTTATACACTACTGGCACCATAAAAAAGTCTGGAATTTTTAAAGCTATTGCTTCACCAATGCATTTCCAATAAAGCACTGCATATTGAGAGCCAGATTGTTCTGATAGGACCAAAATTTTGTATCAAAAAGTTTACATGCACTGAACACCCTGTCTGCTTTTATAAGTTGGCTTGTAAACAGTGCCTCAAAGAAAATTTGAAGGTTGATTGGCCGTTTCCGTGATGCTTCACAGACGTTACACTCGTTTTGAATTGTTCTTCTCTTAAGAATTTGTTCTGCAGCACTAGAAGGTTGAGTTAGAGTAACGGCAATAAATGCTGATCTGATGAATTGCTCTAGTTATTTCTTGAAAGATGTAATGTAGTCCCTCTGTCTTCACTTGTAGAAGTAGAAATTGTTGATACCAATTGGCTTTTATTTTCCAGTCCAGGCTCTGCTACTCCAAGAAATCGTTGCAAAAAAGGTTGCAGTGAAAGTGTATTGTTCCTTTTTCCGCATTTGCCAAACGTGTCAGTTTTCTTTCCATCAGAAATGTGGGATAATGAAGGTACTCACGCAGGTAAATAAGACTTGTGTTTCTCCTTTCTTTGATTATGGTCTAAAGACAAGACTGGAAAGATACTGAAAACGCAGAATCTTCATTAGAAAAAGTTTTGAGCACAAAAACGTATATGTAAAAGCTTTTGTTTTTGATAAGATCTTGGATATGATTCTCTATGAAAAGATAAGCTTTTTACAGTATTCTGAAGCAACCATTTTAACCCTAACTTTTTTGATGACTTCTCACAACTGAAAAAGTGAACTGAAATTATGCGCAGCAGCTTTTACTTTAAATTAACCCAACAGTTTTCAGTAAGCTTTAGATTTGGAGAATTTTCAAGCCAAGATTAAAAAAATTGAAACCCAATATTTTTAAGCAGTTTTTAACCGCTTGGGTTTGGTAGCATAGAGCTTTGCCATATTGAAAAAGAGTACAATGATTAATCTCAGTAAATGCTCATTAATGAATATACATTCAGGCACAAAATCTAATCTACACTACGTCTTCTTTTAGCTCAAATGGTTCCACAGAACACGATTTTTTGCAGTACTGTAGAGATCATGTATCACTCTTTTTGTCTGTAAAATGCTTAAAACTGCTTGAATCTTGTCCAAAAACAACATGTTTTCATTGCTCTGCTATCCATCTCTGATGTTTTTTGCAAGTTGCCAACTGGTCAGCAACAGTTCGGGCATTTAATTTAGAGTTTCGACTAGGTTTATAAACCTCAAATTGGTGCAAAATAACATCCTACAAATTCCTTTTTGGTTAGGGCATATCACATCATTAGCTAAACCAGCTTGAATTTGGCAGACTCTTCAAGTGATTTCTTAGCAGCTAAAATTATGACGCCATCCAAACGCTGCTAGAGAAGTGTGCCAAATCTATTCGATTCTTGTAATAATATTTCGAGGGCATTTTAGATTATTTACGAATAGTATAACATATCATTTTTGATGCGTTTGTTTGAAGGACTATTTGTGGTGCGTGGTCAAAAGTATTTTCCATTTGGACATGTTGTTGAACTTTAGTTTATGAAGTTGTTCCTCCAGATGATCATAAGCTTGTTATTCATAGAGCCCTGTCTAATAAATAATCGTTTCTATTTGTCACTCCAAAAATTTTGATATCTGTTCTAGTTGATAGTCTTTCCTATTATTTCTGTTATTATTTCTGTGCAGCAACTTTCTGATATAGTGACTGACTTTCTGGGCACAGAACCTCTCTTCAATAAAATGGCTCGTAGCAGGTGTAGATCCAAAAGTAAATTCAGACCACATTCTTGTAATATAAACTAATTCCAAAAAATAAGCAGATCCAGAGTAATATAAATATACAGGGTGGGCCGTAAATAACGCACCAAAGATTTAAAATAAATTGTGATGTGAAATAATGTAAATATCTTTTCTTTGGGTATCTGTTAAATTTAATTTCAATATCAGTTACTATAACTGTTAAATTTAATTTCAATTCAATTTAATTTAATTTCAAGCCCAAAACGTTTGTTATTATTATCTGAATTGTTTTATATGCTTTGGTGCGTTATTTATGGCCCACCCTGTATATTACTGGAACTCAAAGAAATAGTGAATGAGTAAGAAAGTAAGTAAATAAGATTTACAAAAATCTTAAGCAGCCTTATTCAGATAGAATAACATACGTTAGTTTATTATAAATTAGAGCATTACTAACCAAAATTAACTTAATAACACTTTAAGGAAAAATAAACCTCACTTCCGAGCACTTACGAATTATCAGGTACACTACCAAAAAGAGCCAGACAAAACTGCAACTAAATAACAAGGCGCTTTCTTCTAAAAGAGCAATGTGGAAACAATCAAGAGAAGACATGCTGAATAAACAAAATAATTATGCAACATAAACATTACTTGGGAACACCTACCTGTCATGGAAAAGGTGTTGATATCGATTCTGGTGGAGATTTTTTTCAATGAATTCAACCCAGATAGTCGTAGAGGGCTTAATTACTTCCTACTCAAATGTCTCTGAGAAAGAAAGATGCTATCGTGTTTTCATCTTTCTATTGTCAATCATTTCACGGAGACCCTACAACCTATACAGTGCGCCTTTGAGAAGGAAGGATGCTATTGCTTTTCTATCCTTCTTCACTTTACTATCAGCGCATCTATTTTTTTTACGTAATTGCCACAGTACATTTTAAGGATTGAATCAAAGTTGTGTGGCAGCTTCTATGTCACGAGATTTAAAACTTTTCCTACTCTTTTCCACCATTGCACCACATTCTAAAAATCGAATCAATAAAAATATCTTTTATCAACAGCTTTTTACGTCATAAAATTGGGAACTCCTTTTATACTCCTTCTGCATTACACTACAGCCCAAGGTTTGCTTTGATATGGCACAAAACTAATAAATCACCTCTCTTATCAGGCATGTCCAGACAAAAAAATTTTTTTTTCTTTTTAGCATCTATAATGTCCAAGTATTTTAAGCAAAAACTTAGATAAAAACGGTAATAGCATAAAATGATTCATTTGGTGCGGATTGCAAAGGTACCGATACGGCAGCGCTGATGGCAAAGCTAGGAAGTTAGCCCTAATCCTATCAGAGAAAATTAACCAAAACCCTAGGTTCCAAAGCTAGGTAAGGGAGCAAGCCTTAGGTCTAATTCTGATCCTAACCGAAATCCTAGCGCTGTTTAGATGTCATTAGGTTGTAGAATATTTCAAAGAGTTAGTTGGAGTGCAATCTTTACCACCTTATGATATATCATTAGACTTGCCTGATACAAGACTATTGCACAACACTTACATAATTCTTATGCAATTGTTTACTGGGGATACGGGGCAATCGATTGCACTATGACTTGTCCATATAAAGTTATTATTGCACAATGATTATGGGATTCTTATGCAGTTGTTTGCCGGGGTATGGCGAAATGCTTGCACATCTCCTTGTCATGTAACTTCAAAATGTTGAGATTCAGAATTATCCTTTCAGCTGTTTTCTTCCGGTTGTACAATTCCCTGGTAAAGATCTTTCATTAAACATTAAGTGGGACACTAGCAAGTCCAGTAGTGTTGTTAATTCATGCAACATTTTGGTCGCAGCACATAAGTAAAACGTAACCACAACCGCGTCGCTTTGCTGAGACGTGTTGCAACTCTCGCCTTCATGTTATGTAATTCAGTTATTATCAGTTTGATAATAGTAGAATGTTAGTGTCAGCGAATTGCCTGCTGTTTTCAAAGTGTCTCTAGCTGTGGAAACTTCTTTTAGACCAGGGGTGTACAACATGCTGCCCTTTGTGACCTCTTGCATGACCTTTTCTCTTCTTCAAACTATTTTCCCCAAAACAAAGTTATGTGAGTGATCATCATGTTGGAACTTTTGCTGTTTCAATTTTGTGTTTAAACGCAATTAATATCTGGCAACATTGGTGGAGAGATCGATTGCATCAAAATATAAGATCAACCAAACATCGACTAGTTAGTTCAAAATATCCAACATCAACCTTTTTACCAATTACTGTTTGACTATTTACACGTGTACATATTTGCATGCATTTGCCTATTTGCAATGCTGCCCCCGAGTAAACACTACATTCTTCCAAGTGATCTTTGTGTTGAAAAGTTGGCTCACCCTGTTATAGACGTTTATCAATAACCAGTTCTGCATGTGTGGGTGTGTGTACGTGTACAAGCATGCTATGATCAAGCGTATTATATTATAACGTAACGTGAGTGCATAAGCGTGATTAACTGCAAAGATGAATCTATCCAAATCATGGCAGCATCTTGGTCTATTGACCTGACTTAATAGATTTAGAAATTGTTTGAAATTTTATGCAATCTCATGATGTATATCATATCTAGAAGTGTTAAAATTGTAGACTTGATAATCTTGTCAAGATACAAAATCAAACGTTTTGTAAATTATTCATCACAGCAATAAGTTACACAGCACTTTTGTTTCACATACGGATGTACACACTGAAATATGATAAAATTAATGAGTTCGATTCTTTGTGTCATTTTAGATACAAAAAGCTTCTAAAATTTAAATGAAGTTAGAAATGTTTGATAGACTATAATCTCGTCTCTTCTAACACGTGAAAATTGTTAACAGCTGTAAATTTGAGGTCAAGTGAAAAGATTTACATAAAAATTGACACTAAGTTTAGTACATTTTGTGTTTTACACTATTGTGTACACTGAAAACGTAAAATTTCTGAGTTTGCTTCTTAATTGGTGATTTTGAATGCAAAAAGTTGTTATTTTTAGATGATTTAAAAAAATTTATATCTAAATAGTCTCTAACAATCATATAAAATCTATTCAAGTTAAAAACACCTCAATAGTCTATTTCGCCTAAGGCCTAGGACTCGTCAGCAGGTAGTTCTAGACACAACACTGGCATAAGATCGTCTGAGTAAAAATAAAATAAAATAAATTAAAATCAAAATATAAGGCTCGAAAATCAAGGTAAGGTAAGCGGTACAGATTTGCCTTACTCAAGCTCTACTCGCTACAGCTGGCGAGTAGATGATGGTGATGTCGCATGCGCTGACGTTTGCAAGGCGAGAAGTCATTAAAGCGTGGAAAAGGTTAAGAGTATGGGCAAAACGATTGCAGGAGCTAAAATATAGAATTAAAACGGTGCACAAATGAAAAAGTTAGCATCAGCTAGCGTTTTTTAGCTTGAATTTGCTCCGGTGTATGCACTTGGAGATAAATTCAGATCGTTTGTTTAGGAGCGAACGTTGATCACTTTGTAATGGCCAGTTTCTCCACTAGGCAGCGGCTGCAGCGCTTGGTGCCGCTTTTCAATGCAGCCGCTTTGCATACGATGAATTAGAATATGTACGGTTTGATTCCTCTGCTCTTGCAGTCCCACACAGCTTTGGAGAGTTCTGTAACGTTGATCTTTAGTTGGTCTTTGAATGATAAGCGGTGGTAGTAAAACTGGATTATGAATTCGGTCTCACAAAGTCCAAAATAATGCCGTGTTGAAATGTTGGGAGCGGCAATGGAGGCTTTGATAGAGAGGGCATTTGATAGAGTTCCTAGAAAGATGATGGAGTGGGCGATGAGGAAGAAAGATTTACCAGAAGTAAGTGTAAGAGTATAGGTGAGCCTCTATGAATGGGAAAAAACGAATGGAATGAGAGTTATTCAAAGAGTTTTTTCTGACAGTTGGTGTACATCAAGGACCCGTTTTATTGCCACTGATTTTTGCAATTGCAGTGGATGTAATCACGGGAACTACAAAAGAAGGATTGTTGAATCAAACTTTGCTTGTAGATGACTTGGTTTTAATAATTGAAAGTATAGAGAATTGAAGACAGAAGTTTTTGTAATGGAAAAAAGCGTTTGAGAGAAAGGGGTTAAAGGTTAACCTCAAGAAGACTAAGTAATAGTAAGTGATTCGAAAGAAGAAGTGCTCAAAAGTAAAGTAGATCTATGTGCCAAGTGCAGCAAGGAAGTGAGGGCAAATTCAGTGCTGTGCGCTAAAGGTGCTAAATGAGTGCATGGTAAATGAGCCAAAATGAAGAGGGTGACTTTAACTCTGACAAAAGGTTTTATTTGTGAAAGACGTGTTAAAACAATAACAGGTATTGTCAAATCAGCTAAAGAGTTAAGAGCTTGTGAAGAAGTTTTGTTGCGTGGGGCACAGATGAAATGCCAGCGATGGAAGTGAAGTGGCAGTGACAGCAAGGACAAAAATTGGATGAATAAAATTCAAAGAATGTGGGGAATTGCTTGATAGAACAAAGCTTTTATGGAAAATAAAAGGACAAATTTATAGGAATTGTGTAAGATCGACAATGTTTTATGGTAGCAAGGCATGGTGTCCGCGGGAGAATGAAATGGCAACTTGGAAAACTGAGAAAGCAATGATAAGAGCAATGCGTGCAGCTAAATTAATTAAGAAAAGGAGTAGTCAAGAACTTATGAATTTGGAAGAAAATCTGGATAGATGAGCCAAAGCGAATGGAGTGCGATGCTATTGGCATGCTTTGAAAAGGGGGTAATAATGATAAGCTATGAAGAGCATTGAATTGTGAACTAGGTGGGAGAGCATACATGATCAAAGATGACTTGGAAAAGGCAGGTCGTTAAACAGGTTAAAAAGATTGGAATAAAAAAGATGCCATCAGCAGACCGAAATGGTACGATGTTGTCAATCAACTTTCAAGGATCATGAGGCAAATCTGGCCAAGCCAGATTTTTAACAGTGGATCTCTCTCTCTGACTTTTCTCCTAGGAAAGATATGTATCACTTCCTCAATTAGTCGTCTGGACATATTATATGGAAAAAAATTCCCAGATATAGAAAAGAACTAACAGCCGTTGTAAAGATGCTACAAGGAAACCAGGCATAACTAAAGCAGAGGTTGCCGATGCGTGTTTTAACATCACGCCTGACTAACTATCAAAGCATTGAGCGGTTTTGTTTAAAGTCCCTCTTGACCGACGGATTAATTTACATTTCTCAGTTAAGGTTAGTCATTTTGCAGTTAAATTATTCCTGGTTAAATCTTGTTCTAGCTATCCAATCTATCTTGCTCTGTAAATTGAAGGGAGGAGATATTATGGTGTTTAGCAGTCTAAGAATGGTCTAGCCTAGTTTCTCAAACGTTATGTAACCGTTGTCCCCTTACAGCACTCTATACTTTATCATCGCTCCCCCCTCTCTCCAGCAATACTAAAAGACGTAAAAGTACAAACAAATTTATTACAAATACTTAACCCATTAATGACCACTACCAGAAATACAAGCCACTTTCTTGTAAATTTTTGGTATTTGGTTGCTGTTGATCTAATTAAGAAAAAATGTACAAAAATTTTGCCACCCGCTTTTGGTTGCCTAGCACGCGATGTTCCTCTAGAGGAACAATGGTCCAATACGGGTGTAAAGCTGCTGCAGAATTAGTGCAGCTGTTGCAGATTAGTAAGGATGGAAATGGCTTGCCTGTATTGGTTTACTATGCAAAACTATTAGCAGGACATCTGTGCAGCAATGCACCATCCTGTCTAAGAAGATAAAACAAACATTACCATTTTCAAAGAAAAGTTACAGAACACATTTGATATAAAAGCTTTGTTATTAAGCACTGGTACCAATGTTTATTTTTCTCTGAAAACCCTGCGCGAGGTTTATCTTTTTCGGAACAGTTTCTTCGAATTGATAGTGAATTATTTCTCTGTTAAAGATTATCAGTAACCAGTTACACAGAAGATATTTAACTTTGCAGAAAGCAGTTGATGACGTTTTAGGGTCAACACGAAGTGAAGAAAATGATATTGTTATTTTGCCTCCAGCACAAAACAATGCTTATACTACTGATGTAGAGGAAGATGATGTAGATGAGTGTCATAAAAATGATTTCCTTCCAAATGATGTTGCAGGAACTTTATAGGTACACAACAACGATGAATGCAAAGTCGCTTCCAACGTATCAGCAGTTCAAAGTAAAAAAAATAAACCACTGCCAAAGAAGAAGAGAAAGAATGCAGAAGCAGTGCTCTGGAAGAAGAAAAGCAGCGTGAAGGAAATACCAGAAGCAAATGTTATGCACTTAGCTGAGAGCTACCCTCATCTTGCCCTGCTTGGGCCACTGGCATTTTTTCGGTTATTATTTGATGAGGAAATCTATAGTCTAATTGCTTACAAAATGGAGCGATATGTGTCTCAAAGGAATAAGATTATTCATCTTACACTGCAGAAAATCGAAGCTTTTGTTGGAATTCTTTTGTTGACAGAATACAACAGCCGACCGCGTCAGCGCTTGTACTGGAGCAAAGATGATGACATCAGCTGCCCACTCATATCAAGGTAAATGCCAAGAAAAAGGTTTGAAGACATAAAGAAGTTAATTCATTTTGCTGATAACAATAATCTTCCTGCTGGAGATAAGCTTGCTAAAATTCGACATCTACAGGATAGAGTCAATGCTTCACTTCAGCAGTTTGGAGTGTTTGCAAAAGATCTGGCCATTGATAAACAAATGGTACCATACCTTGGTTGGCACTCAGCGAAGATGTTCATTCGTGGAAAGCCAATCGGATTTGGCTACAAAAACTGGGTTGTAGCATCAAGTGATGGCTACCCTTACAAATTTGAGACTTATACCGGAGCGTGTGATACTAAGGACAGCAGCAAGCCTCTTGGACCACAAGTTGTGTCTGCTCTTCTTTTGATAGTTGAAAACCCTGCTTGTCATTGTGTTTATTTTGACAATTTTTTTACATATTATTTACTGCGAGATTTGCACGAAAAAAATTTCAGGGCTCTTAGGACTATACGTGAAGGCAGTACAATAAAGTGCCCAATGCGACCTTTAAAAAATATTGAAAAATAGGAGCGTGGATTCTTTGACCATCGCTCGGACGATTACGTGTCCATAGTGCAATGGAAGGACAACAAGGTCGTTTACCTTGGTTCAAATTTCAGTAATATAGAGCCAACCAAAATGGTGAAACGCTACAGCCAGCGTGAAAAGAAAAAGATCAGTTGTGTTCAACCGTTCTGCTTCTACCAATGCAATCAAGGCATGGGAGGCGTCGATCTGCTTGATAGGTTCTTATGAATATGCCAATACAGACCAACAATTCAAGCAAAGAAATGGTATTGGCTGCTGTTTGTTAACTGTATAGAGATACTGACAGTGGCTGCGTGGAGGCTCCATGTCACCGTGAGAACTTCCTCGCGTTTAGATTTTCTTGAACCTATCTGGTCAGCTGTAGGTGGCCTGTTAAAAACTACTAGTCCTGCGTCTTCAGGCTATAATGAAAGAAGAAGAATAAACACAAATGTTGGTCTGCACCACCCCGTAAACGCGGAAACTCAAGAACGCTGCTCAAACTACAAAAAAACACTGTAAAAAATGTCAAGAATGTGGTGTTTGCTTGCATCCTATGTGCTTCTTGGATTACCATAAGTGATAAAATTGTGTCTTTTGCCGGTATTTTTGTCGTTGTTTCATTTCATTTGGAGTGTTATCGCAATAGAAAGTGCTTACAGAGAAGACAGAGCAACGAAATTTTTTTTTCCAATGTTAGCTGGTGATAGCGTTTTGGACCATTGTTCCTGTAGAGGAACATAAAAGTAAACGAAAAAATGATTACTCAGAGACAAATTCGCGCAAAAACTGATAAACCATTACCTTTTGAAGGCTTTGTAGTTATATAAAATGCAGGTAAAATTTTTTTACACTTTTGTGCTGAGTCAGCATTTTTACGCAAATCAAGGTCATTCCGACTTGAAAAAAATAGCTGTTTTCCGATGGGCGTTTGCAACGGAATTTAACAAGTTAAAGAAAAAAAAATTTTGAATAATGTTTGTAAGGTCATTAAACTATGTCTCTGTTCAAAAATTACGTCGATACAAAACAACCGACTGGTTTATCGAGCTTCCGAATAACACTGTGCAACACAAAAAAAAACTCAAAGACAAAACGAGTTGATTTTGGTATATTTGGGGGTGCTGAACACGAATATGAAATTTATTTTTTTCTATCACGTCAGGTTTTTTCAGCATTTTACATGTTAATTTGAAAACACAGGCCTGAATTTTCTCTGCTTGATTTATGAGCCATCATTGGCACTACTGCTGACAGTTGTTAAATCTATACAAAAAAATAGCGATTCTGGTCACCCATGATCCAGTCAGTTAAACAGAAACAGACTGTCATTGTTGCTGCTTACAGGTAGTTAGAAATCAACAGTCCTTGTGATTTAGCTAGAGCAGACATTCTTTTAATCATAATTTTTGCATTTAGATATGTTGTAAGCAAGCTATAAGACAAGTATACTCATAGTATTGCACGTATTATACAGTAAGATATTGATTTTGCCCATAGGGAAGCTAAAATGCCAAAAAAGAGACAATTTTGTAAAAATGATCCTGATACATTTTGCTACATTTGTGAAGAATTGACTCTGCTAAAATACCGAGGGAACTTGACTGACAAGATTAAGCGTTTGTATTACGCTTATTTTGGATGTGCGGTTGGAGACCAAGATAAAGTTTGGTCTCCACACTATTATTGCTTAGATTGTAGTGGTAAACTAAGCAAATGGTTTTCGGGGAAAAAAGTAGATATGGGATTCGCTGTGCCTATGATCTGGCGAGAGCAGAGAGACCACATCACTGATTGCTATTTCTGTTTAACCAAAACAAAAAGCTATAACTAAAGTAAAAGGAAGAAAATTTTGTATCCAAACCTACCATCTGCTATCCGTCATGTCCCACATTCTGCTGATCTACCCGTTCCCATTACGCCACCGTGTTTACCTGAACGAAAGGGCGAGTCTTCAGAGAACTCTAAAAACTCGAGTTGTGATTCTGATGATACCTTTCAACTCAGTCAAGAAGCTATCAAACCACATTTGATCAGTCAGGAAAATTTAAATGATCTTGTGCGAGGTTTAAATCTGACCAAGTCTAATAGCGAACTCTAGGCTTCACGCTTACAACAATGGAATTTGCATGCTGCAGACGCAAAGGTAACTTTCTATCGTTAAAGAAGCCAAGGCCTAATTTTCCATTTCTCCACTGATGGTGAACTGTGCTATTGCAAAGATGTTTCTGCATTATTTCAAAGTTTGGCATGATCCACGATCAAACGAACTGGAGACTTTTCAGAGACAGCTCTAAGGAAAGTATCAAAGCTGTGCTTCTACATAACGGGAACCGCTACCCATCCGTGCCACTAGCATATTCAACCACCCTCAAAGAAACATACTACAACTTGCAACTTATTTTGGATAAATTGAATTACCATTCTCATTTGTGGTATGTGTGCGCAGACTTAAAAGTCGTGGCTCTGTTACGAGGCCTTCAACTTAGCTACACTAAATACTGCTGCTTTCTATGCCTCTGGGATTCCAGAGCTCGTAATAAGCATTACATTGAGAAGTCCTGGCCGCAGAGAATAGAAGAAGAGGAAGGTCAACATAACGTGGTAGCTTTGCCTTTGGTCCCTCAAAATAAAATCATTTTGTCACCTATGCACATTAAGCTTGGGCTATTCAAACAATTCGTTAAAGGCTTAAGAAAAGATTCTCCTGCATTTGAATTTTTGCATGAATGTTTTCCCAGATTGTCTGATGCCAAAATAAAAGAAAGTGTGTTTGTTGGGCCTCAGATACGAAAACTTATCCTGAATGACATGTTTGACAAAACGCTCAATGAAACCGAGTTGGGTGCGTGGAAAAGTTTTAAACAAGTATATCTAAATTTTCTTGGTTTACATAAGTCTGATGACTTCAAAGATGTGGTGGCCAGCTTGTTGTGCAACTACCACATAATGGGGTGCAAGATGTCACTCAAAGTTCACTTTCAACATTCACATTTACCATTTTTTCATGAAAACTTGGGAGCAGTTTCAGATGAGCACGGTGAGAGATTTCACCAGGATATTGCTGTTATTGAAAAGAGGTTCAAAGGAAAGTGGTCAACTGGAATGCTCGCCGAATACTGCTGGTCACTGAAACGAGATAAGCAAGAACAAGAACACAAAAGACGACGACGTTGAACTTCTGTTCAGTTTTTGCACATAGTGTGATTTTCTTGTTGAGTTTTTGTGTTGCTCCATTTTAAAGCTTCATTTTCATATTAAATAATGCTGAAACTTGTAATAAGTGAGAGAGCAAAAAAAAACTATAATAAAGACTAACAATGTTGCTGTAAAACCATAATTAAATTGCTTTGGTAAAATGCTACTAAGTGGTTAATACATTTTGATCGAAATTTGAATATTTTATCACCAACTATGCCAGGTTTTCCTAAACTTGGGGAACTGCATTCTTTACAAATATAATAAACTTGTTGCAACTCATAAAAAGACCTATTAGAAGACATATTAGATAAATTTGTTATGGGCAATAGTGCTTGACAATGTAACGAATATTCTATCTCAACCAGAAATTCAGATGTTTTTCAGAAAATCCTGACGTCTACGTAAAAAAACAAGTTCAAATTCGGACTCAGCGCCCGCAAATTACCCTAAAGCACATCTGTTTGTTCTTGAGTTTTTTTCAAACTGAAAATTTGTTGCACAGTGTAATTTGTCCTCTAAAGAAACAATGGTCCAAAATGGGTTAAACAAGTAGACGAATCATAGTAAATAGTGTTTCTTCAATGAGATGGATAACCTTGGCGATCTTCAATGAGCTTTCTAATATTTGGAGACATTTTGGTCAGGTACAATCATAAATCACCCCGTTTGCTGATGAAAAGACGATTTCTTTGTTTTGATATCAATAGCGTCACGGCTGAAAATTCTTTTTCTACCAAATAAGACATCGGAAATGAGAGAACCCATGCTCTCACTTCGTTCCATATGAGCGGGTATTTGCCAGATGCCTTGCAACAAAATATATCATACCTATCTTCTTCAAAGTTTATTTTGAATTTGTCATCATTTTGCAAGTCGATAAACTGATCTTGAAGTTCAACTTTTAGGCCTGCAGGATTAGCAGGAAATTGCTGAATTTCCCAGTGTGGGACATTGAGGTTAAAGAGATCTGCAAAGCGAATGTGCATATCTTCCACTAGATTATGTAAATGCAAACAGTATCTCAGTCGTTCATCTTCCGTAACATCATTTCTGCATAGATTTGGAAATTGAGACAGAATGTTTTGCCCCATATTTTTTTTGAACAAGGAAAGCTTTGAAATAAATGACGTTATCACGCTTTTGTATCTGATAAGAGGGATCATTTCACCTTGAAGTTTTTGTTCACTTTATCCATGAAAGTGAAAACGTCTGCCTAATAAGCGATATAATTCTTTAATGGTTTCACTGCTTCAGGCAATTGACAATCGATGCCGAACAGGAATTCGATCACTGAGTCGTAAAGGGAGTAAAAGCGAGTCATACAAGCACCTTTTGAAAGCCATCGTACTGCTGTATGTAGTAAAAGACGTTCAAAATCTTCTTCGTGGTCATGACAACGTGCGCGAAAAAGTCTGTCATTAAAAGAATTAGCTTTTATCTTATTAATGCATTTTATCACAATAGGCAATGAGTTGTGCAGTTCAGCATTGAGATTGCGGGCGGACAAATGCTGCCTGTGAATAACGCAGTGAGTTGCAATGAATCCAGGTATTTTCTTTTTGATTAATGCAATGAATTCTCGATGCTTCCCAACCATTGTCGCAGCACCGTCTGTTGCACATTGCAATATACTTTGCATTGGTATTTCCTTTTCCTCATAAAATTTCTCCACTGCATTGAAAACAGTTGTTGCCAGAGTATTAACAGGAAGACTGATTGCAAAAATCATTTCTTCTTGTGAGGCTACATGTTATGTATAAATTGCACATATCCCAACAGTAGTGATTCGTTATCAGTTAAGGTGGATTCGTCTATTTGCAGTAAATGCTTGGATATGGACAGGATTTCAACAAGTTGTTTTAATACATCAGAGCTCATTTCACCAATGCGTCGCTGAACTGTATTATTGCTTAGAAGCACAGCACTCAAAATTGGGGAAGTATTCTGTTGCAATACTGTTTCAATTATTTCTTTTACGGCAGGTAACGCAAGGTCTTCACCAATAGTGTGTGGCTTTGCCATTTTTGCAATTAGCTTAGATATATTGTATGAAGCAATTAGGCTCTATTCCTGTCGTTTGTCAATCTGTCTAAAAAGAGATCAAATTGTAGTTTGTTTTGCTTCTTCATCTCGAACCTTCTTGAAGTCACTGCCAATTTTATTTGAATGCATTCTGTTGAGGTGGTCTTGGAGTCGACTCGGTTTCATTGCCTCATTAGAGAAGATAGAACCACACACAAGGCACATTGGATGAGTAGCGTCATGTGGAGCTGTTGTAAAACCAAATTTCAAGTAAGTGCAGCTATATTGATGCACTTTCACTTTCTTGATCTTCTGAATTTTTTGCAACTTTCTTGATGGTGAGGACATATTTTCAGGAATTGTAAACTTTAAAACTTAAATGAAGATTAGTAAAATACATTTAAGTTGACATTACACACTGCGCATATAGCATAGCGTCATTTGTAGAAGCGCCTCTTGACTTTCCCATGACCTTGGGCACCAACGACACTCTCCAGGCAAAGTGCCCTATCTGTGAAAAGAACACACTCCAAATCCGATATTTTCACATTAATTCAACGTCTGGGACGGTGAAGCAATGTAAAAATGTCGGATTTGGCTACCTGGGTCTGTCACAAGCCAATCGAAATGAAGTATTGGTCGAAAAAATTTATTAGACTAATAAAGAAGTAAGCTTGCTGTTTACGTAACGATAGGTTTCAGCCTATGATATAGTGTCTATGGCTGAACTAAACTGACTTTCAATTAAGCTGAACTTAAAATTACTAACTAGCCTAACTCAATACTAAAAAAGTTTGCACTACTGATAATGAGGATTTAAGCAAGTTCTACAAGTTGTGAGAACATTCGTTCTTAATACATCACAATTGAACCAGGTTATTTATAGCTTTTACACAAGTAATTACGCAATTCGATTACAACTGGCAGATAAACAAACAAGTTTCTCAATTTTAACTTTTCGAAAATGCGCTATCGCTCCCTCCGATTTTTTTTACCCCTATTGTATCTTTTTTGCCCCAAGGGGCGATATCGCCCATTTTGAGAACCACTGGTCTAGACTCTAGTGGATAGATATCCATTCCTACCTGGATATGGAGAAGTTAAAGTCTGTTTTAAAATGGGATTTTAGAGCATAGTAAACTACGGCGGCTTACAAAAGTTAATTATGTGAAAGTGCAATTTTTTTGTTGAAATTAGTTTTCGTTTTAAACTTAAGCGCCATGAATCTTTGACTCATAGCCAATATTTTGGGTTCTTGCAGAGTTGTCAAAAAATTTAGGAGCACTGAACAGAAATGCAATTGATTGGCTCTTACATATGTTTGGTAGGTTGGTATATCATTGATATGTAAATTTTATGACTTGTTCAGGGGTCTTCACTGATTAAGTATTTTTTAAGAAGTTTTTTGTCAATTAGGTTAACACAGTTCTTCAGCTTCAATGTTTTAATTAGCTTTGCTGCTAAATCTTCAACAAATTTTAAGACTCAGGGGTTGTTAATAATTTTATTTGCTAAGGCATCTAAAGATAAATTTTCAGATCTTTTGAACCTGTGAAACATTCTTAACTCAATTTAATGTACAGGTCGTACAAAATTGACGAAAACTTTTCATCTATATGCAGGAGAGACTCGAAAATTTTTTCCTGTATTTTAATTAAATTGGACTTTTCAGGAATACGATTTGACTTTAGGCAATTTATGACGTGCTGATGCATCGGAAATTTCTTTAGTGCACGCATTACTAAATATCCACCAACATACTTTAAAGTTTGTTTTCCATCTGAAGTAATTTCATAATTATCTGGTCTTAAAGTATTTTACACATTTTTGTATAATGTGCCGCTCACGATTCGGGTGTTGAGATCAAGCAAGAATTTTGCTGCAATTAATGGTTCCACATTGAGAAAAAATTTATGTGCATCACGACAAAACTTTGCAAAAAAAAAATCACTTTGTTAGAATTTTTATGCCAAAAAAACTCTGATGTTCATTGGGCTGAGAAAAATTTATTCCACAAGGTTGAACAAACAACACCAGGTAAAATATTCTGACAAAATTCATCTGCAGTAAGCATATGCAACCATAATTGCCTCAATCTTCAAGTTCATCATCAAAAATAATTTCCATTAATTCAGTACAGTCTTTTTGCAATTGCATGTTGTTTGATGACATGTTTAAATGATGAATTTATCCAACATAAAATAAAAACAAATTTACTAAAAAACAAAAGTACTACTGTTAATAATGAAAAGCAAAAAGCAATCGACTTAACAGCAGATTTACATGCGGCGATGCTATTACTAACACAGAACACACTCAATCAAAAAGGCCTTGCATAGTCTCAGAAGACGTTACCCTTTTTCATACTTAAATTGTCGTAGACTGAAAACTATTAAAAAGCCTAATTAATGTAAACAAAAATATGGGATATCATTAATACCAGTATTTGCCCAAATGTTTTTTAATATTGTCTAAACAATCAAGAAAAATTTTCATTAGGGGATGCAGCCTAATTTCCTGCATCTTTGAATTCTAGAGCACTGGTGACTCCCATTTATTTTCTTGATAAGCCTATGTCAAAAACTAAAAACACCATATCCCTGGGCCTTCAGAAATAGTCTGGCTGAGATACTTTTTCCATCTTAGCTGTTACCCAACACTAGAGTAAGCCTATCCTTGATTTTGTCTACATGAAAAAAAGATAATAAATTATGTACAGCAGACAACTGTGGAAAAATTTTCCAAAATACGCTAAAAATTTATAAAGCTACAGATTGCAGAGCCACCCACATCAAGAAGTTTGAACGTACGGCTCTATAAGTACAGTTTAAGCTGTCTTTGACAACCCTTGCACCAAATAGCCTACTGAGCTCCCTAAGCCTAGCCCATATTCCATAAGCTAGTTTACCTAAACATGCTAATTGAAATCTAAGTTTACCTATAGCCCTACCGGTGTATTTTGACTTGGCCAAGAAAGCAGCCAATTTATTCTTTAACAATGTTCCACGCCACAGTATCAATTTTTCACAAGTACCCAGATATCAGTTTGTCACAGCAATCCCTGTTTAGTTATCCGCCGGGGAAACAAACGTACTGATGGAAAAAACTCTTAAGTATCATACCTGGAATCTCTGAGAAGAAAGTTTTGATGAACGAAAATAAAACAGCGAACGTGTGTATTTTTTTCATTGTAATTTCATTTCTAATTTGATTTTAATTTTAACCCAATTTTAATTTTACTTCTATTCTAAGTCAATCTATTTTAAAGATCCAACTTAATTTTAACTTCAACTCAATTCATAATCTTGATAATTTTCATAATAAATGTTTATTGTGTGTGTTTGTTTAGATTTGTGTAATCCAAATACATGTATGTTGGACCCACACATTAAGAAACCAAAGAGTCATGCATTGTCACTTACACAGAATCCTAGCCTTATTGTATCAGTAACCTAAATGCTAAACGAAGGGTAAAAACTGTTATTAAAGGTTTCAATGACAGAGTAATCTGTTTTTGAGTTATAAAAAACACGTCATTGGTCAGGGTGTAATCATGGAGAGAGTTTGCAATGGAATTTATCTCCCAACATGACAATTACCGCAACCTAATTGAAAAAAAATTGCTGGGTACTCCATTAGATTTTTCCTTACTGACAAAAGCAATTAAAGTTACTCTAGAAAGAAATCTTTTAGTTGAAAATAAATAATATCCAAATTTAAAAAACGTTTAGTAAAGTAAGTAGCACCAAATGTGGTATAGCAATACAACATCCCATTAGAATTGCTTTGTAAAATATGTCTTGGCGCTCAAATTAAGGCCTTGTCATTGCTATGTGGACGCTGCTTTAGTTAAGAGGTTCTGTAAAACTTTTCATGACAGAATATCTTATTAGTAAAGTTTCAATTGTCAAATTTATCGGAATGTTTATTGTTAAATAACTTATTTTCAACATTTCTGGTCATTTAGAGCAGTGCTAGTCAGCCAAGTGTACCAACACACCCCAGGGTGTACCAACGAGTTTGAGTGTATGTACAAGTTTTTAAATTAATGCTGGTATAGAATATATCTTACATAGCTTGTGGTCTATACACGTTGGAGTTAAGGTTAATGCTGGGCTCTTGTTTTCTTCTTTCATTGCTGTAAATCACAAACTAGACAAAAACATATATGAAAAGGGCCAGCCATAGGGCCTAGGTTCCTCTTCAATCCCAATTTTATTGAAGCTGATTAAAGAAAAAGACATTTTCCAAATCCAATGGCTACAAAAAGTCGATGTCAAGAAAGCTTATTCAACTAAGATGAAGAAAAAATTGACAAATTTGGTAGTGGGAAAACATTGATCTCAAAAGAAGTCATTCAAAAAATTAAGAATAAATAAATTTTTTGGATAATTTCTTCCTCAAAATTTGCTTCTGACTACTATTGTAACCAACTAGAATCTACCTATATTGCTATATATTTCATTTGCACAGGAATCACATAGGCTACTATACCAGCACCAACCTTTTTCAAAGGTTAATTTCAACACGAACAGCAGCTATTTCACTAATTAACATTCAAACACGATTTCACTAATTCATTTAATTGCAACATGATCGGGGTGTATAGATTTTTCTGAAAGTGAAAAAAGGTGTACTGTTACAAAAGGCTGAGAAACATTGATGCAGATTTCTGTTAATTTTAGCAATGAATGAACTAATCGTTTACAGCTTTGTCGTTTAAAACAGCATTCTGATAGAAACGACTCACGATTTCACTTAGATAAGTGTTAGTCAACCTTTTTGTAGCAACACGCTATTACGTTGGTATAATTGTGAAAAATTCTAGTACACTTTGGGGAGTGCAATACACCCAGTTGGCAAACACGGTAGACTGCTCAGCCCCTCTACCTGCTTGCCTCATAAAAGTGAAGCTATTCCCGTAAATACCTTTCCCAATGGAACAAGCAAACTGGTAAACTTTTTATTGACGCTAAACTATACGTTTCTGCTGAGTGTCAAGTAGGAAAATTCGAATACACTGTTTCAAGTCTTTGGTACGGCTCAGCAAGGGATTTGAACCTAGGCCTATCGACTGCAAAGCAGATGCTCTAACTACACCACTGCCAGTTTTCAATTCACTATGTTATAATCATTTGTCCCTTGTAAAAGCATACGTGGGCCCAAATTTGTCGTGAAATATGACGCGAATAGCAAAACTATTATTCCTTGAAGTCGGATTATAATAAATTTTTTGCAACAGCAAATATTTTTGCCATTTTTTATGTAAACTATATTGTGTCAAATAGGGAAAAGTTAGGAAACGGTTTGAAATGGATCAAGACAATACAGTTCATTTAAAAGTATTAATTATTCAGTTGCGTGCGAAAAGTATTTGCCTCATGATACAAAATCGACCAATGTAGGCCTATATAAAGCCTGCTTGACTGCACTAAAAGAGTAGTGTATGTAACTAGCAAAGCTGCTAGCAGTATCGATGGTGCTCATTATTATTAGAGAATACATGACTCACATGTAAGGCTAATTGAAGTGGTTTTATGATTTGTAGTGACTACATTATGATTGGAAAGGGTTGGAGCTAAGGAAGGAGACGAAGTCGATCGGGAGAAATACTTTCGTGCTGTGGTGACCCCGAATAGGGAGAAGCCGAAAGAAGAAGTGACTACATTATGCAGAGTGTTATTTGTGTGCTGTTATGTGTTATTTTTAATATTGAAGATGCGTGTGCAGAACTTTTGATATTATACACTTTTGGAACATTTTCAAATAAGCAAAGAGCATTCTAATATATGTATCAAAATATTTTTAAAGATGCTGCTTTTTTAAATGCTTCTATCAAAAAGAAAAGAAAATTTAGTAAAACATCCAAACTTGCACATTATTTTGTATTTTTTATGTCTGGGGTGTTTATTGCCTGCAGCCAATATTAATTATTTGAGACGTCACTTTTTATAGCTACAGTTTAAAATCTTTTTATGCCATTTACATGTGACAGCAGAAGTAAATATACTACCAGGAATCTACCTGTAAAGTAACTTGCTCGAAGCGATGCAGGTTGATAATCATATAATACCTGTAGGTAAAACCATGATACACCAGATCAGCTGAGCTACTTTAATTTAAGAAAAATCGATTTCGCCCTATACAGGCATTTTCAATTTCTTATTCAAATAGATTAAGATTGATTCTATTTGAATAAGAAATTGAAAATGCCTGTAAAGGGCGAAATCGATTTTTCTTAAAATAAAGTAAACTCAGCTGATATGGTGTATCACGATTTTACATATGTCATTTTCGCAAAGAAATGTTTAAATGTAGTAGTGTAATGTTATCTACACCTGCTGTTGAAGCTTATAATAACAAAACTTTGGTAAGCATATCGATGTGTGGTGAAATGACAGTTCTATTCAAAATGTCTAATGTTATAGCATGCTCTTCAACAGGTACTTGCTATTGCGGTTCTGCAGATAACACATATTTACAAACGATTCATCATGACAAGAGAAAGAATATTATTTTTGGTGTATAGATTTGTCTATTGTTATATGACAAGTATTAGGTCTACGGAATTATGTTGTAATGACAAGCGCACAAACAAAGCGAAAATGTTTATGAGATTTCAGCAATGTTTAATTTCAACAAAAGCGTCCGTCTATCCACAATATGTATTCTTGCCAAAAAGAGGTGTACAAAAACCCTACAAAATGTAAGACTCCTGGAGGATTTTGAAAGGTTTTGTAACAGTTATTTAGCTGACCATACATCGATATTTATGGTTTGTCTCTGTCAATTTCGAGTCCTTTATTTCTGCGTTTTGCAAGCTGAAACGTGCTAAAGCAGTTGTATGTCTACCACTATACATATGGTTTCGAACCGGACTTTTTGCTAGAGCAACAAAGCACTTTAAATTCTCGTTACTATTCCTGGTCAATACCAATGGAGTTTTTATAAAATTTCTAACTCTAGACCTTTCGTTCTGAAGCCTGAAACAATTATCATTCCATAACAGCAGAGTAGAGGCATTTAAATTAAAACCCCTACTTACGTTGAGTAGCGTAACGAATTATACTAGTGTTAATTTGCAAACAACAGTTTGAAAGGAACATTTTTGCTGTTAAACTTTTGGTCATAAGCTTTATCAAAAGTGACTGCGACCTGCTTCTTTTGCGCATTGCTACGATTTGTTTATCTATAATGATTCTAACAGTAAACAGGCATTTAATCACAAAAAAAGATGTTCGATGAAAGAAAAGACGAAGACCAAGATTAAAAATATTAGAGAATTCCATATTGAATGAAGGAAAGTACTTTGTTAGAGTGTAAGCGGCTTGATCGTTATTGCTGGCAGCAGACGAGGGAAGGTTGGTGACAGCCACTTTCTGTAAAAGTAATAAAGGAGTGAAAGAGTAAAATCCGAGAGAGTAGGGTAGGACACGAGACAGAGTTTAATTGTCTGTGATGCTGCAACGCAGAGTTTTTGACTAATAAACAAAAAACGGGATTTTTTGAAAGTTGGCAAATACAGCTAACCATGTTACTAAAAAATGAACTGATTGGTTTTACATGCTTATTTTTTGGCCGTATCATACTTGACAAATATGTAACAGTACCAGAAAAACACCAAACTGTATTCCAAACGATTTAAAACTTGCTGGCAGAACAAAAACAGGTCAGCATTTCTTCTAAATAAGTGACCGGGTTCCTGGCCTTGCTACTTATGGAGTGCATAGAATTCACTATGTTGTACCTCCACAGCGGCACCTCACGACCAAGACTTCACTCAACAAGAAGTAAGCATGCCGCTATACAAGTGCATTGAAAGCGGAAAGAAGAATTATAATGAGTGAAAATTTTACAATAATTAAGTAATCACATGCGAACAGTTTGAGTATTGCTGTTGTGGTTGGTCACCCGACTCCTTCCGAGGGATGGGGGCATGGCGGATGACCATGGAGCCCCAGAAGTCGGGAAACTCTCCAGGGTCTGGACCAGAGGTCGTAGAGAGACAGAGTCACCAAAGGGTGAGCGGCGCAATGAGTCTGTAGCTGGACAGTGCAGAACGAGATGAGAGATGTCCTGGGACGAGTGTCCACAGGCGCTACAGAAAGGATTCTTGATTCTGCCAATCCTAGAGAGATAAGAACCTAAAAGAAGGCTGTGTCCGTTGCAGCATAAACGAGAGAGAACACAGCGAGCATGACGAGGGAGCACATGTTCCTTGGTGAAAATCGAGAGAATCTGTGTGTCAAAATACTTCAATGAGAAAGTACGCCTCCAGTCCGAGATAAAACAAGAGTGGATACGAGAGATAAGAGGAGAGAGACTACAAGGGATTGCGGAAGGTGCAAGTAGCACTCCCCGTCTGGCCAACTCGTCAGCTGCATCATTTCCCGGGAGAAACGAGTGTCCGGGGACCAATTGTAGTCTGATAGAACAGGAGGAGAGAGAAGACAGTTCCTGCCAGATCTGCCACAGAGTTTGAGATGAGGAAAGATGGAGGAGAGGACAGGGTGGCGAGGACAGAATGAGAGTCAGATAGGAGGAGAAGAGAAGAGAAATGGCAGACTTGTTGGTGCTGCCAAGACCAGCAAAGAGCGTGCAAAATGGCGCAGGCTTCAGCGGAAAAACTTCAACATACTGGGCCTGCCAAAAAGGAAAGAGTGGCCTCAGTGACACAGAGAGAGAGCAGTTGGCAAGTATGCTGGAGCCACCTTTGCCAAAAGGAAAAGGAACAAAGCCGTCTGTCCAGAGTACCAGATCATGAGGAGGGAAGAAAGTAAAGATGGGCGAGAGCCGCACCTTGGTGTGTGAGAGGAGAATCAGAGCGAGAGCATGAAAAAACAAGGGTGGGCTTCACCATGAAGGAAGGGAGATTCCAAGGAGGAGAAAGGAGGGCAAGTTAAAAGAGCCTCCCTAGATGTAGAAGGAAGCATGAGCAGGTGAGTGGACGCAAAAGCTCTCCAGGACGATCTGCAGAGTCTTGGTTTCACTCCAAGTCTGGCCAAACCTGAAATGGGAAAGGAGGTTGGGAGACAAAGAATCCGCTCATAAGATAAAAGAGTGAAATGAGTCAGGGTGACTCGCAGGTGAAGTAAAGAAGCCTCGGAGAGAAGAAGAGAGATGGGGAAGGAAGAGAGGCAGCCGATGATGACGCGACTGACCGCTCGGTGGAGGCTTTCCAATTTGGTGCAATTGGTAGCGCTTAGGAAAGGAAACCATCCGGGTGAAGCGTAAGTGAGAAGGGGCTGAAGAAAAGATTTATACAGAAGAGAGAGGGACTCCTTAGACGGGCCCCATGAGGAAGCAGAGATACAGTGTAAGGCCTTGAGACATGGGAAAAACTTGGCCTTCACCAAAGATACATGCTTAGAAAAGGAAAGAGTGCAATCGAACATGACTCCAAGAAAAATTAGAGTGGGGTTGAAACGGAGGCGGGAGCCGAGTAGGAGGAGGTTGGGCTGGAAACTAGCTGGGTGGGGTCCATCGAGAAGGAGACCTCACGTTTGCTAGGATTGAGAGGAAGACACCAGTACTCATACCAGCGCTCCAATCGAAACAGAGCTCCTTGTGTGGCCTCCACCATAGTGGAAACCAAGGGGGGAGGACCAAATGGCCAGATCGTCAGCGTAAAGAGAACAGCTGACGGAAGAAGGCAGAGAAGCAGGAAGATCACTGATGAAGAGAGAGAAAAGTACAGGGCCAAGAATGGATCCTTGCGGAACACCTCAACGGAAGGAATGAAAGGAAGAACTATTGTGATTTTGATAAACCACACAAGCACGCCTGTCAGAAAGGAAAGATTGAGTCCAACGAGCAAAGCAAGGAGGGAGGTCAGTCAAAATAAGTTTGTGAAAAAGAGCGGGATGCCAGACAGAGATAAAAGCTTTAGAGAAATCGATAGTAGAAAGGATCGTCCGAGAGCCCGGCCTGGATTTGTTAAACCCATCCGAAATGGACTGAGAAAGGTACAGAATTTGATCTAGAGTAGACGATCCAGGGCGGAAACCGGCCTGGCAGTGAGAGAGAATGAAATTAGATTCTAGAAAGAAGAGTAGGCGGGATAGAATGATGCGTTCAAACAGCTTTGAGACGCATGGGGTGGGAGAGATAGGCCGGAAGAAAGCAGGAGAGTCGAGAGGCATTCCCATCTTGTGTATGGGAATAATAGAAGATGTCTTCCAGATGGAAGGAAAGGAATGCGAAGACCAGGAAAGAGTGAAGATGTGAAGAAGAAAATCCATGGCAGAGCGAGGAAGGTGCTTTAGCATGGGATAGGCAACTTTGTCTGGGCCAGTGGCAGTGGACGAGGAGAGTTTGGAGGCAGCCACATGAAATTCAGCGGGAGAGAAAAGAGAGCAAAAGGACGACTGAGACTCCACAGAGCACGTGGCTTGGTAAGGCTCAGAGAGGTAGCCTCTGGCTCTGCTACGCAGGGCCTTTGGATGAGAAACAGAAAAGTGGGATCTCAGGTAAGCGGCATAGACCGAAGCCGATTCCCTGGGAGAAGAACAGTTGGAGAAGTTAGGAGAGGAGGAAGACGAGGAAGGAGAGCCAGCAATAGAGCGAAGAAGGGATCGCACAGATTTAGGGTTAGATTTAGGTGAAAGAGAAGAGCAAGTCATCTGCCATGCCTCAGCCTTGGCGATGACAGACAAGGCACGTTGTGAAGCGGAGATGTAAGTCTGGCGATCTTCATCACTTCTGTGAGCAGCAGTAAAAGCCTTGCGTCTTTCACTAACCGCACTTTCCACTTCAGCGAACCACCAGGCTTTAGGATGGCATTTGATGCGGCCAAAAGGAATGGAAGATTTGACCGCATTCAGTGCCAGAGAGGTAAAGAGAGCTGCAGCAGAGGAAAGAGAAAGAGATGAGTATTCCTCTGCAGAAGGACAGTGCGAGTCAAAGTAGGAGGCAAAGTCATCCCAGCAAGCTTTCTGAAAATTGAAGGAAGAGGGCACTCGTTGGGGCGACAGGTCGGAGAGAGAGGGATGGACAGAAGAATTGGTAGATGGTCAGAACCCCCAAGTCCTGAAGCACCTCCCAGGAGCAAGAAAGGACAAGAGAAGAGGGAGCAAAGGAGATGTCAAGAGAGAAGAGTGGGTGTGTCAGGGTCATTGAGGGGGAGGAGTTAGAAGAGATGACCCAGTCAAATACTTTCTCCCCGCAGGGGTCAGAAGTACCTCTTGAGTCCCAGAGGGGGTAATGGCAATTAAAGTCCCTCAGATTGAAGAGATTTCTGGAGGAGGAAAGAATAGAGAGAGAAAAGAAGTCGGTTCTGCCATCCATTGGGGAGGAGCGAATAGGGGGGGCATACACATTAAGAAATGACACCAAGGAGGAGTTGTTTAGAGAGATGTTGACTCCTACATAATCAGAGTAGGGATCGAGCAAAGAGAGAGAGGAGGTGGAAAGTTCAGAAAAGGATAGGCCCTGCCTGATGAAAATGACAACGCCGCCGCTAGCGTGCGTGGCATCAGGAGAGAGAATGCCAGACTGGGAGTGGATGCGATCAGAATGCAGAGTAGAGAATCCAGGAACCCGGAAAAAGGGAGATGAGTTAAGATTGGATTCCTGGATACAGATAAGGTCGACAGGGTGGGACAAGAGAAAGTGAAGTAGTTCAGTGCTCCTGGCTCGAAGACCTCCAGCATTCCATTGAAGAACCCTGAGAGAGTCAGGGGGAAGAGAGGAGGCAGGAGGCGTAGAAGGACAGCCAGGAGCAGGAGACGATGGTGAGGAGTCAGAGGAAGGAGATATAAAGTGGACAGATGGGGGATAAGAGGTTTGGAGACGAGGATGGGGCGAGAGTGCAGCATTATCAGATGAAGGGCCAGATTGTACAGTGGAGGTATACATGTCGGAGGAGTCCGAGGAGGGAGTCACAGTGTTACGGCAGGGGGACAGCTCCAAGAGTGAGAGCTGCCAAGAGCTCTGAATTTGGATAGGGAAAGTTGTGAGCACCTTAGATGGACCCATTTGGAGCATGTGTAGCATTGCACTGACTTGCCCCGCCAGGTCACATTTCCAGCGCACACAGAGCAGGGAAAAATGGAGTCAGGGTTGGAATGAACGTTACCGCTCATTAAGAGAAGAAGAATGAGAAGACGAAGAAGGGCGAGAGAAAAGAAAAGAGAAAACAGGCGACCAATTATGAAGAAGCTGTGTGCTGCCCTTTTGCGGTCGTTCAGGGGGCAGCATAGCAAAAAATGAAGGGGAGTGCCTGGGGTAACTGGCCAACAGCCATTTTGACCCAACCCAAACGGGGTCGGGGACCGCACCACCGCGTTGAGGCGGTTGTTGATTGGTGCAGAGTTTGACTGTTCGTGTGTGACTACTTAATTTTAAGCGTGATTGTTAATCCGATGTGATAACGTTCAAGACTGTCAAAGCTGTAAATGATTAGAGCTAATTGATTCTATTTGTTTAGCTTGCTAATTATAATGTATTTGTACACCATTGGATGCATTGAAGTAGTTGCTGGCTGCGAGTTCCGTAACAGTTGGTGAACAATATGTTGTTTAGTTTAAATTTGTATTTTTCGATTGCTTTAATTAGTTTATTCAATGTTGATTATGCTGTGCCGAATGAATTTGCGTCTGTGACCACCGCTTGTTTGCCAATTGTTTTACTTACTATCAATGTTAGGTTGATCTTAATTCTTTACTATTTTATTGGGTACTAATTTAATTTTACGTCAATAGAAAACGACTACACATCGAGTGTGCATTCAACAAGTCGAACCAGTATTCAACAGCAACAATAAATTTTTTTTTCCAAAAGATAAACAAACACAGAATTTTTGCATTTTCGAGAGCACAATCTCCAGACCAAAACTAAATAATGCTGAGCTACGTAGTTGTATCTCATTGCTACTAATGCTAATACAAGTAGTTAAATTTACCACTTAATGAACCCATCTGCGAAATTAAAGCTCCATCTGGATGTTTATCATCTGTTGTCTGCATTACTAATTGGAACAAAACGTCTAGTTGATCTTGTCCATAGCAAATGAGTTGGCCCATGTTTTTTATTGACTCACTAAAATAACATAAAAACAAGGTTTTATTTAAGATTTTTACAGCAATTCCATACATTTAATCAATAGCACTCAAAGGTCTTCTAGTTTATTTAGTATTTTTCGATATCATCACTAATTGGAACGAAACGACTGGTTGATCTTGTTTATAGCAAATGAGTCGGCCCATGACTTTTATTGACTCACTAAAACAACATAAAAACAAGGTTTTATTTAAGGTTTGTACAGCGACTCCATACATTTTATAAATAGCACTCAAATGTCTTCTGGTTTATTTAGTAATTTTCAACAGGCAAAAAAATTTTAATAACTTATTTGTGTAACTATCTAGTGTCACTTTATCCACCCCATTGGATATCCACATCGACCAGTGATGCAATTAAGAGTGTCTAAGATTGAAGTCCCACTCAGTTGTGCTGTAGGAAAAAAAAGTTAAAAATTGCATTTCCGTTACATACGGTTTACAAAGCAAACCCAGACTTACAAGCAAAGAGAGCTAACTGAATCCACCATATGCAAAAACTTTTGTTGAACTTTTTTAAAGATAGTGTATATCCATATTGTCATCTGAAAAATTTTCCACCTAAATTTGTTTGATCTTCCGAGAATATGAGCAGACTATACAGAGATCTGCAAAGGCACAACCAGAAAGAGGGCAGGAGAGTGGGAGAAAGTATGAGGACTGAAATCGTCACGATTGTATTTGGAAAGAATGCAGGCAACTTTAAATCGATAAAAAATTGTTAATTTCTATAATATATACGTAGTAACTCGTACTTCAACCGGTTTAGAAGAATCGAAGCCATCCAGTAAATCGTAAATAATGATCAATGGGTAACTATGCACGTAAAGATAGTCTAGGGCAGTGATTCCTAACGTCGTGGGTTGCGAACCAAACTTGGGTCACCTCAAAAACTTTTTGGCTGGCTCGTTTTTCTAAAACAGTAGCAATTTTTATTGTTTGTTTTGAATAATACGGTATTTAAGTGTTGCTTGTAGACTTATAACTGGGGTAGAGATGTGGCGATAAAGATGATGGCTCCCAACAAATTTCTTGGGAGCTAATCTTAGTTTTAAGGTTCATTTATGTATGCATGCTTATAAGCTCATGCTCGGCTTGCAATCCTTTTTCTGGCTGCTCCACACGAAGGGTATAGACAACTGGTGCCAACCACCTGCTGCCACACGAGGATAGATGCATTTAATGATGGGATTTACGTAGTCTTAACGATTCATTCAAGCCTGTTCTTGAAATTTTATGACCTTCACAAACTAGTTAAAAAAATGGTTTTAAAATGATGTGATATTGAAACGAGGTCTGCTAACGGCAAAGGGAATCCTCTAACCCCTACAACAGAAAGTCAGTCTAGTAGCTTAATGAAGAAAAATAGCAAAAATTTACAGAAAAGGTGCTATCATTTTCTGAGTTCTTTTTTGACTTTAAATTTTCTGTTTTCGTTTTTAAATTCTTTTTATCGTGTAAAGCAAAAGCATTTGTCACTTTTTGATTTCTTTTCAAACAACTGATTTGAAAATGCATACTAGATATGATTTCCAATTAAAAACAATTTGTCGGCAGCTGTTTCTTATTAAAACTAGTGGAGAAACCAAATCTGAAAAATTTCATTAATAAACAGCTTCTGACAGACTGCTTTTAAATGGCAAATTATATCATCATAAATCAGCAAATTACATCACTTTGCATTTTTAAATCAATTTTGTTTGGTAAGTCCATAGGACCAAGTAATTTAGAGGAGTTAAAGTACACACACACACACACACACACACCAAGAATTGCACTTCATTGTACACACTAGCAATCTATGCTGGCGTCGCTCGGCTGGGCTACCAGTCAGTTTTGTCGGGCTAGAAAAAACGGTTCAACTAGTTGCGCTGGCTTTTCTTGAAAATGGCATTCCTGAGAGCAGTATCAAAAAGAAAAGTTGGCACATAAAGGCAAATGAGGGCATTGCCCACACGTCCCTTATCTCGATCATCGTGCCGGTACTTTACCTGAAAACCAATTTTTCTCTCAAGCTCTCTTGTTGTTTCACAAATTCTATCCATTTGTTCCAAAAGTATAAGAGCACAGATTCGAAGTTGGGGGAGGGCATCATTTTTTTTACAATCACAAAAATAAAGAGATTTGGCAATAGACTTACTTTATCACTTTGTGCAACTCCTCTCACAACGATGTTTGCGGTTACACCAGTTTCCTTGGCTAAACGTATGCTTGCCTAGGTAGAGCAGAAGAAGCTATACATCAGTGGCGGATTCAGAGAATGCATTCCCCACTAGCCTTTATTATGGGTTTCATAACTGATTGTTTTTGTCTTGAAACATAATTTTGTTGAAAACGTTAATCTCCAACTCAAAAAAATTCATCACCTCCAATCTGGATAAATTGGTAATGCGTCGATTTACACTTCTAACCCTTCCCACCAAAGGTTTCTGGATCCGCTAACGCTATAGGCTATTTCCTCGATCCGATTACTTGGTTGTATTATAAACTCATTTTCAAGAAAAGATTTTCCTTCATAGGTATCATTGCTTATGCAATGACTATGATTTCATATAGTGGTGTAGACTACTGAGCTGTTTTCTCTGTTGATTTCCTCCCAAACTTTGAATTTCATAAGCTATGTCAATAATATCGGTCTCTTGGATAAAAAATTGGGACTGTGCTTACAAACAGCAATTTTATACACTTTCATGAGTTCTTTTGTCTAAGTGCATAGAGACATAAATTCAAAATAGAGGACGGATGCTAAAGTGATAGATGTATTTAAAGAAATTAAATTACGACGGAAAAGGCCTACTATTTACAACTTTTTAGCAATTGTCATTTATTCACGCGTGTGAGCTTATGCTCGGTTTGCATGTCTTTCGTCACACTGGGCCACCACGACGGGTAGACTGCTTGGCCCCACCATCTGTCTGCCACTTAAAGACGGAGGCATCTCGTTTAGTGTCTTGCCCAAGGACACAATAAGAAAGCTTGCCGGCTTGTTCTCCACATTATCCCTTATGTGCTGAGCGGCAAGCAGGTAAGCTGTGAATACCATTTTTTAAAGTCTTTTGGTATGATTCGACTTGGGGAATGAACCCCAGGTCTACCGACTGAAAGTGGACGCTCTAACCACTACACCATCGCGCCGGTTACCAAGCTCATACTCTACCGACTGAAATCGGACGCTCATACGCGTGAATAAATGAAGCAATTGTAAACCTAGTTATGAAAATAAAGCCTCTGGCTGCGTGTATGCTCTAGGCCATAATTGCAGCCAGAGGAAAGCGAACTTTCCCAAAGCCCACGGTCCAGCGTCTACAGTTCAGTTATTACAATAAGATAGGCTACGGCCTAAGCTATAGACTTACTTTTTGTGCTAAAATGAGAATAATTTTTTTAATTCAGCAAGATTTTAAATTAAAACTTATTCTTCGTTTTATTTTGCTACACGTAATGAAAATATCTTAAAGATTAAGATTACTCAGGGGCGTGACATTACTGTGCTAAACGTATTCTATTGTGAAGTTCATCAGCAGTTTAGTTAATATAATTTTTATATTTAGATTTACATAGTTAAAAAAACAGATTTAAACTGGCGTGATAATGCTGTAACACATAATTATATTTTAATACGCAAAATATCAGAAGTAGCCTTTACCATTTCCGATTGGTTTTCAAATGAAAATGAGCTAAAGCTGGTCCCAGCAGCTGTTTCCACTGAAATGGTATCGGACAGCATTATGATGTCACGCAACATTATAAAGCACTAGTTTTTTGGAGTGTTCAAGAAAAAATTAAAAAGGCATGCTCAATAAGTCTTAAATAGTAATGCAAAAGGCTAGTGATGCACTTAGCAAACTGCACACAGTGACACTGTTTTGACCTATCACGTCTCTTTAGTGCAGTTGGTGACCGACAACTACCTAGAGGCTTTTAACAAGCATAGCTTAGACCGTCGCACTTGTGAGACCTATACTAGGTCCATCGTAGTGGATGGTCTGTCTGTACTCTGCAAAGCCGTATCACTCGTGAATGACTGGCGGTTGTCACAGATGAACCAAGTCCAACCGCTCGAACAATGATGCTGTCACAGCCTAGTGGTCACAAGATTTTATATTGCAGTACTATAAGAGCTTGTGACATTGATATATTAATATAGCTTTGAAAAAACCTGTTTGAGCCATAAGCTTTTCGTGACGCTCTCATCAGTGGTGGTATCGCGTCAAAAGGGAAGATCTAGAGTGAATAAGTCTTTTATGTGAATAATTTGGACGTTACGTAATCAAGACAAGCCAATGATAGCGTTTGTATTGCAAAGCGCGCGAAAGAAAGATTTTGCAATTGCGAAAGTTAGAGAAGGCACAGCAGGAGGCCAAATGCCACGATTATCGAAAGAGTTTGAGAGTGTAAACAAACTCTTTCTGTCTGCATAACACCGGGTGTCGGGTCTTGATATAAGTAGCCTCTAAAAGATTAAGATGGAAAGAGCTGCGCGCTGCGGCGAGGATTGAAAACCGCTTATCATCATAGTTTAATGCGCATCGATCATTATCTAAAAGATGCTGACTAATGGCGGAGTCACAATCCGGTTTGGTGTCGGTTTGTTTGCACGATCTGTGTGGTTGAGATCGGCGTGGACGAGTCAATTGCTGTCTTAACCATTGCGGAACATGTTGCTTGATGCGATCCTGTAGTCTTTGAGATGTTCGCCCTACGTACCGACTATCACAGTGGCACTTGTATTCATATATGACAAAACTTTTCTGAATGGCAGGTAGAACATCCTTGCGGGCCACAGGCAGCATGCGCTTAGACGTAAAGACCAAGCGGGTACTGACGGAACCATAGCAGCTTTCCACGGCGGTTTTGACTTCTTTTTCTAAGTTTGTAGATGGCTTACCTATCCAAGGGACCCTCAAGTACACAGGACACTTTTCAGGGCAAATCGCTTAAAGGTGGAGAACTGAGCAATTTTCTTGGTGATCTGAGTGTTGATGATGTTTTTAGGATAGCCATTGTCCAGTAATATCTTCTTGATCCGTTCTATTTCTTCATTGAGTCTACGCTTGGTGCAAATCATGAGAGCTCGATGCACCAATGTAGATATTAGACTTATTATGCGTTTGAGAGGACTAAAGGACTCCCAACGCAAATACTGGCCAGTGAAAGTGGGTTTCCGGTATACACTGGTCTCCAAGCCAACATCTGTTCTTTCGACGTAGACATCAAGAAACGGTAGACATTTCCCTTTCTCTTTTTCAAAGGTGAACTTAAGGGATGGATGAAGGCAGTTAAGTTTGGTCAGAAATTCATCTGCTTTAGATTTTGCATGGTCTTAGCAAACGTAAACGAATCTGATATGCAGTGTGACGAAAACCGCTCCAACACAGGTTGTAATAGGCTAGACAACCACTTGCCAAGTTCATGATGGGACGAACCTGTCATAGACAGTATTGGGCGAAGTGGAGTGCCTTTTTCGACACAATCAGATTCTTCGACATAATCAGATTCTGCAGATACCTGGCACTACTTGATGAAAGAACGAAATCAAAATGGAAGAACAAAAACGAGCGATTGCTTGCTTTACTCAGACGTGACCATTTCGGCAATGCTCTCGGTGATACTACTAGGCATGTTCTGAATCTTTCAGATTATATTTTGTCTGACACTGAAAGTTTCGTGCTGTCGCATGGTCTTAACTTTGGGTTGCCACCCAGGCATCTGTGCAAAGAAGAAATCTTCGCCGAATTTGGGTCACTATGGGCACAGCTTTTACATCACAGTGCCAGTTCTGTTGAACAACGCACTGCTTTGAAAGCCCGATTCGCCGACCTTGCTCATTTGTACAGTGACAGCACGATAGAATCACGTGACTTCACAATGCACAAAGAGTGCTTTCGTGCAATCAACCGGTTACGAAAGAATGATGATATTATTGTCACCAAACCCGACAAAGGCTCCGGCGTTGTCCTTTTAAACAAAAGCGACTACGTCGATAAAATGAGCCAGATACTTGATGATCAATCGAAATTTAGAAGACTTGGTCCGGTCTCCAGCAATGACAATACAGCCAGCATTGAATTGCGCCTTCAGAAGCGGTTGCTTGACTTAGTCAAAGCCGATCACATGCCGAAGTGGATATATGACACAATACGACCAACTGGATCGCAAAGACCTCGAATGTATGGTTTGCCGAAAACACACAAAGAAGGCACTCCACTTCGCCCAATACTGTCTATGACAGGTTCGTCCCATCATGAACTTGGCAAGTGGTTGTCTAGCCTATTACAACCTGTGTTGGAGCGGTTTTCGTCACACTGCATATCAGATTCGTTTACGTTTGCTAAGACCATGCAAAATCTTGACATCGGCCCTAATGTCTTCATGTGTTCTTTTGATGTATCCAGCTTGTTCACCAACGTTCCCCTTGATGAAACCATCAAAATCTGTTCGGAAGCCCTCTACAACCAGTCTAATTCCCGACCAGTCATTCCAAAGGACGTGTTTGTTGAATTGATGAAAAGCGCTACATCCTTAGTTGAGTTCAGCTTCAATAACACCATGTACAAGCAAACAGACGAAGTAGCTATGGGATCACCACTTGGTCCGGCTTTGGCCAACATCTTCATTGGATATTATGAAGAAAAGTTATTTTCTCAAACGCAAAAGCCTCCAACATACTTCAGATATGTTGACGACACGTTTGCCATCTTCGATCACGAAGCTAAAGCAGATGAATTTCTGACCAAACTTAACTGCCTTCATCCATCCCTTAAGTTCACCTTTGAAAAAGAGAAAGGGAAATGTCTACCGTTTCTTGATGTCTACGTCGAAAGAACAGATGTTGGCTTGGAGACCAGTGTATACCGGAAACCCACTTTCACTGGCCAGTATTTGCGTTGGGAGTCCTTTAGTCCTCTCAAACGCATAATAAGTCTAATATCTACATTGGTGCATCGAGCTCTCATGATTTGCACCAAGCGTAGACTCAATGAAGAAATAGAACGGATCAAGAAGATATTACTGGACAATGGCTATCCTAAAAACATCATCAACACTCAGATCACCAAGAAAATTGCTCAGTTCTCCACCTTTAAGCGATTTGCCCTGAAAAGTGTCCTGTGTACTTGAGGGTCCCTTGGATAGGTAAGCCATCTACAAACTTAGAAAAAGAAGTCAAAACCGCCGTGGAAAGCTGCTATGGTTCCGTCAGTACCCGCTTGGTCTTTACGTCTAAGCGCATGCTGCCTGTGGCCCGCAAGGATGTTCTACCTGCCATTCAGAAAAGTTTTGTCATATATGAATACAAGTGCCACTGTGATAGTCGGTACGTAGGGCGAACATCTCAAAGACTACAGGATCGCATCAAGCAACATGTTCCGCAATGGTTAAGACAGCAATTGACTCGTCCACGCCGATCTCAACCACACAGATCGTGCAAACAAACCGACACCAAACCGGATTGTGACTCCGCCATTAGTCAGCATCTTTTAGATAATGATCGATGCGCATTAAACTATGATGATAAGCGGTTTTCAATCCTCGCCGCAGCGCGCAGCTCTTTCCATCTTAATCTTTTAGAGGCTACTTATATCAAGACCCGACACCCGGTGTTATGCAGACAGAAAGAGTTTGTTTACACTCTCAAACTCTTTCGATAATCGTGGCATTTGGCCTCCTGCTGTGCCTTCTCTAACTTTCGCAATTGCAAAATCTTTCTTTCGCGCGCTTTGCAATACAAACGCTATCATTGGCTTGTCTTGATTACGTAACGTCCAAATTATTCACATAAAAGACTTATTCACTCTAGATCTTCCCTTTTGACGCGATACCACCACTGATGAGAGCGTCACGAAAAGCTTATGGCTCAAACAGGTTTTTTCAAAGCTATATTAAAATTCTGTACCACCAAGATTTTTGTGTACATTGATATATCCTTACCTTGGTAGATTATGCGACCAGGTACCCTGAAACCGTTCCACTCAAGAATATTGAAACAGAGACAGTGGCGGAAGCATTGCTGGATACGTACAGTCGTCTAGGAATGCCAGAAGAAATTTTGAGCGATCTTGGCACGCAATTTGTATCGAAGTGCATGGAGGAGGTATCAAGATTGCTGTCTATAAGCGACTAACAACTACACCGTACCATCCTATTTGCAACGGATTGGTTGAACGTTTTAATGGTATGCTCAAGAAAATGCTAAGACATCTGTGTAACGAACAGCCCCGCCAGTGGCTTCGTTTTGTTAATCCCTTACTGTTTGCATGCAGAGAAGCGCCACAGGAGGCCACCAGATTTTCACCGTTTGAATTATTGTGCGGGAGGACAGTACGCGGATCAGTACAAATCCTAAAGGAGCTGTGGACAGGGGAGACAGATGGGACAGAAATCAAGACAAGGTACCAGTATGTTTTGGAATTGCGAGAACGCTTAGACACTATCATGAAGATTGCCCAAGAAGAGCTGTTAAAGAGCCGGAAGAAGAACAAAACGCTGTAGGACAGAAGAGCTAAGAGAAGAGAATTCCAAGAAGGCGACAAGTTATTATTGCTACTGCCGACGGACACAAACAAGCTTCTGATGTAGTGGAAAGGGCCTTATAAGATAATAAGCAGGTGTGGAAAAGGTAATGATTATCGGGTTGAAGTGAATAAGAAGGTAAAAACGTTTCATGCAAACATGCTAAAGAAATACATCGAAAGAGCTGACCAGGACGGAGCACCAGAACAAAATTCAGACGATAACCAGGCAATGTCTTGTAATGTTTGTACCAAGATTGTAGGAGGAAATGAAGATTTGAGTGTGAACGACGACGAGATGATGGAATTGGCTAATTGTCATCAGAAGGAAACAGTACAGGACGTCAAGTTGGGGGTCGAACTGACTAAAACACAATAGGAAGAGATGATGAGCACCTAGTCAAGACACGATGAAGTTTTTTCAGATATCCCAGGTAAAACTAACATGATCAAACATAAGATAGAGCTTACCGAAAATAATCCAATCAGGTCTCGGCCTTATCCTTTGCCGTACGCAATGAGGGAGAACCTTAAAATGGAAATAAAAGACATGCTTAACCTTGGAATCATTCGAGAATCAAACTCATCATTTGCGTCCCCAATTGTAATTGTGAAGAAGAAGGATGGATCATATCGCATCTGCGTCGATTATCAAAAATTAAACAAACTTACAGGAGCAGATCTGGAGCCTATGACAACAGCAGAAGATTTATTCCAGCCGTTGGGGAAAAGCAAGTATTACTCCAAGATCGATCTCAGCAAAGGATATTGGCAAATCCCAGTTGCGGACGAGGACATCGAAAAGACTGCATTTGTAACACCTGACGGCACGTACAATTTTAGCCGGAATGAGCAAAGTGGATAGCTACATTGACGACCTCATAATACGCACCAACGACTGGCAAGCGCATTTACAAGTGTTAGAAGAACTGCTTTGACGTTTACGGAAGGCAGGACTTACAGCAAAGCAGTCTAAATGTGTATTTGGAGCCGAATCAGTTGAATTCCTTGGACATTATATCGGCCGTGATTGGATCACAATTAATGAGGACAATGTAGAGAAGATACGTACAGCACGAAGACCGAATACGAAGAAAGAGCTAAGGTCATTTTTGGGGTTAGCAAACTATTACCGCGTCCACATCCCCACATTTGCAGCGGTTGCAGCGCCCTTGACTGATCTAATGCGCAAGGGTCAACCAAACAAGATTCGATGGGGGCGAGCTCAAGAAAAGGCCTTCAGCAGCTTGCAAGACTGTTTGTTAAGGCGACCAATTTTAAAGCTGCCAAACCATAGCAAGCCAATCATACTAAGAAGTGATGCATCGAATTGTGGGCTGGGTGCCGCCCTCATGCAACAGCATGACGAGAGACTATATCCAGTGGCGTATGCCAGCAAGAAACTTGCACCAGCTGAGACCAAATATTCAACTGTAGAAAAGGAATGTTTGGGTATTGTGTGAGGCATAACAAAATTTCGGCTATACTTGGCAAAGCAGCATACGGGCGTAAGGGGCATTAACAATTTATTGAAATGAATATGTCAGGAAACAATAATGAGTAATGAAACGAACAATAACAATAAAATAATGAAACAAACAATAATTTCTTCCCTACTTGAAAAGAATTGGCATGGATTTGCCCGTTTCACTGTAGGAGGCCCGGTTTACTGCGAAGTGAGATAGAGTGAAAATTCGTTGGCATGGATTTGCTCGACACGTCTATCAAAGATCGCCCGGCTCCCACCTTGTGAATTGTCAACGCACTCGCCGCGAGCGTGATGGCATTGCAAAGACAAGGCACTAGCGCTATACATGCAGCGTTTAATCTGCTTTTTCAGATTAGTGTGTAAACTGATCTCCCAGTGGATATGCAGCCAAAATCAACCAATTTGTCAACCCGCCCTGTCAAGCAACGCAATACGTTGTTGGTTGAAGTCTCAGTGCTTCTGCATGCGCATAGTTGGGTATTTTTTTAAGGATAACGTTAATGAGTGGGTTACTTTTGCTTGTGACAGGACGGGCCCTGCTGATGAATCCAAAAGGACAAAACGCGTCCAGGGATGGTCTCGTCTAAATTGGTTGGGTGGTATACTCATTATTGTTTCCTGGCATATTCATTTTGATAAATTGTTAATGCCCCTTACGCCCGTATGCTGCTTTGCCAATTAGGTGCAAGGTTTACAAGTAATATTCATCCAAATTCTGGTCTATTTTTCTTTGTTCTGTGTGCGCCGGCAATGTGATCTAAAAGGGTAAGGTCAGTGCGATGAGGTACCTGCTCTAAATGGGTACATTTAAACTGAGCTGTCTTTTTTTTCAAATTTTATCTCTCTCGGAGCTGTTCATCATGCTGAATTCCAGTTTTTCCTGGCATTTTTCAGTCTGGCAACACTGCGTCTTCTTTGGGGCTCTCCAGCACATACACCTCCACTGTACACAACAACCCATTCAACCAACCCTACATCAATGCAGTTCTTCCCCCCTCACTCTTGCTAAAAAAACTTTTACTCTCTGTCTTTGCTTTGTCACTAAACCCTCCTCAGTCTCTTCCCAAACCTCTTCTACTTTCGGACCTTCCTCCATGCCCCCTGCTTCCTCTTCCTTGCCTGACTCGTTCAGACTTCTCCAATGGAACGTAGAAGGTCTTCGTACCAAAGGTGTTGAACGTCTTCATTTCCTTTTGCTCTTTCCTGTAGATCTTATCTGTATCCAGAAATCCAACATTGAGAATCTGTTTCTCGTGCACCGCTATGAGATATGCCTTTAATTGATATGCTATTCAGGAGCGTTTCTATTGTCTTGATTGGACCAATTTCGCTAGCAAGTGATAAAGGTCACAAATGCATCTTGAGTTTGGTGGATTATGCAACTAGATACCACGAAGTTGTACTCTTCAGAGTATAGAGACTAGCAATCTTAGCAATCTTGGTACACAATTGACATAGAATTGTAGGGAGAAAGCATTACAAATGCTGTTGATCAAACAGCTGACAAATTTGCCATATAACTCTATCCGTAATAGATTGGTAAAGCATTTCATAGGCACGTTTCAGAAAATGCTGAGGCGTCTATGCAGTGAACAGCTCATCGTTTATTAACCATTCATTGTTTGCATATAGAGAAAAATTCTGGGAAGCAACCTCATTTTTGTCATTTCAGCTATTTTTGGAAGAACAATTTCAAGGCCAATCTAGATTGTACAGTACTGGAGTTGCGGTACGGAGAAACGGATATATCAGAGGTGAAAATAAGTCGTCAATATGTTCTACAATCACGAGAATGATAACATAATACTATCAAGATTGCCCAAGAAGAACTCTTGCCAAGGCAAAGAAAAAAAAGAAATAATATGACGAGAAGGCTAGAAGGAAAATTTTTAAAAGATCAGCTGCTCTCTTTATGCTTACGATCAGGCCATTTGGACCTTCTCCCATTTTGTATCTGCTGCTGAGACTACAAAAGGGGATCTGATAATACTGGAACACTGGTTTCTGAACCGATGTCTTCTTCTCAATCCAGGCTTATGCTACGTCTTGTTTTTTTTTCGGTGGATCTATTTCAGGCCAAACTTCAACCCCGTCTTTCCTATTCAATATATCTCTTAGTTTCAGTCCCATCCACCGTTCTTGGGGTTACTTTTGCCCAGACTTTGAACACATATCTTTGCTGAAGGCCAAGTTTTGGTCCCGTCTTAAAGCCATGCACTGTATCTCTGCTGAATCTCCATCTCTTCTCTGCAAAGTTTTTTACAACCTCCTCTTAGTGATGCTTTCTTTTGTGTGCCTTACCAAGGTTTTTCTAAAGAGCGCCTTCAGTTTAATGCTAGTTGCGCCATTAGATGCCCCTCATTCTTGCTTATTCTACTCGTTCCTGAGGCTTTTCTGCCACCTTTATATGTCACCATGATTCACTTTGTGCTATCCTTTTATGAATGAGTTCTTCGTCTGCTATTCTCTTTTTCTGCACATGGCTATCACCAGTTCTCTTTCTGTTCTCCTTAGAATTGCTTTCCCATCTTCTCTCAAACACCATGTCTTGCTTCGATACAATACAGCTGATGTTAAGCAACGACAATAAACATTATTTTTTTCATCTTTAGAAAAACCTATTTCCAAGTAACATCTCTCCGCAATCTTGGTTTTTATGATGTTGAATTTCAATCCCTTACTTTCAAGAGCTTCCTTTGAATTCAAAAACCTCTCTTTTAAAATCTTCCATGGTTTAGAACGTCAGAGGAAGATCATAGGTGTAAAATACATCATTAACAACACTCCTTCCTACATTCTCTGTAATAGCAATTACAACTATTGCAAACCCAGTGGCAAAACCACAACAAAATTCTCTACGGAAAGGTTTCCCATGCTTACCTCCAACCTTACTTATGAATATAAGTGGTCCAACCAAGCAATTACGCTGGCAATCCCAACATTAGCCATAAGACTGCAATTGGTAGGTACCCAAGAGTTTCTCTTTTGACATGCGGGATCAAGTAACAATAGCTTCACCATTCTTAATACCAATAAAGCATGTTAAAGCACACAAAATATACAAGTAATGACAGATCTACATATCTATAGCCACAGCAGTAAATAAGTTGTCCAAAAGTCACCGCAGACTTCCTTTAAATTCACAAAATCTTGAAGTAAGTTTAAACTTCAATTTGTTCAAAAGGGCATTTCTACACTCTTCCCCTTTCCAGCGTTACCGAATAAATTCTTAAATTTCATTCCAATCCTGCACATTGAACGTGAGCAAACACACCTGTTCATCATTGCTATTAATCAAAAACGGTAAACAATCCTGAAATCTCGCTTAAAAGACGCTGACAAAGAACTTCATGCTGCTCTTGCAAATATGACGTTGGGCAATAATGTTCATTAAAGCAACAACAAATATTTCATTAAATTAATTATTAATGACTATAAAGGTGTTTTATTGCCTCTACTACAAAGCGCAATTGTGGGTGTGCATGTGTGCGTTTGCGCATTTTAATTCCTATGAAACTGCTAGGCTTACGAGCATAAAACTTAGCACAATTTATCACCATTTTGAGATGACTGTCATAAGAGGTTTCATTACGTCATGATAACGTCACAAACAAAAACAATTTTTTTAATCATATTTTTTGACTGAGGAAAGCGGTTTTTGGTTTAAGCGAAAGCTAGCACCTGACTAAACAACTTCAACAAATTTCACTTATTTACTATCTCACACGATGTCATAATTAACATTAAATGTAAAATGTGTTTTCTTTATTTTTTTTAAAAACCACTCGTTGTAGAACTGCGATTAATAGCTTTTTTGGGAGATACAGTATTAACAAAATGCTTTTTATAAAAAAAAACTCTAAAACAATGAAAGTTCAATTGGCGATGCAAACACCAGATTCCTTATTTGATCATTTTAAGCTTCCCAAGCATGCTTTTCGCTTTTTCCTGCACTTTTCAACTTGCTTTATGATGCCACAATTCTGTCTGTTACAGTCCACCTTTTTGCTGCTTTTACTGCGATCAAACTTTTTGCTGCATTTTTTTCAAAAAATGCAAAATTTTTACAAAATCAGTTTACTTAAAAACTGATTTGTGACCTTTTTCAATTGACTTTTAATATTTTAAAACAATTGGAAGGTTATTTTAACCCAATTAAGAGGGATCTGCCTCCAGCATCACACTAAAATAAAATAGAAAATTTTGCTCAAAAATGATTAGCAACATCATACGGTACCAAACTCCTTAGCAGTGATGCGAGGCAGATCCCTCTTAATTGGAGATCGCCTTGAAAATTGCTACCTAGCAACTAGCAACCTCATAGACACAGTTTTTGGCACGGTATCTCATTAAGCTGCGGTGAGCTGAAAAAGTTATCCATGTACATATAATATCCCTTGTCAAAAAGAGGCTTCACTAGGGTTTAAACTACTTTACTTCCCATAGGTTGATCAAGAGCTATGTCTGGCTTATTGATGGTATCTTTTTCAATGTACACAAAGAAGTCCATATATATCCTGAAGAAGACTCACAGATTTCAAAGAACTTATTTCCAAATCTGGCTCTTTTTGTTGGGATGTATTGTTTTTATTCCAGTCGACCCTTCCAGAGCAGAAGAGACTTATTGACGGCCATGTCCCTTTCTGGCTGGTAAACGCTAGAAAATTTTGCTTCCGTGTGTGCCAGAATAGGCCACAATTTGAACAGTTTTTTAGGGATATTTCTGTTTAGGTCAAAATGGTGATTATTGTTGAAATGGAGAAATTTGCTCAACAGAATAAAGCGGTTTTTATACAAGATCTCAGCAAAAAATGGAATATATAATGACGATCTTTTGCTGAAGTAGTGCTGCATTTAGGGTTTGTAATTAACATCTTGCATAAGCAGCAATGCTAGAAAAACCCTTATTTCATTGCTGTCAATGTCAATCCACTCTTTCGAACGTGAACATCAAGTTCGCCAAACGTTCCTCCAGGAATTTCTTTACGTATCGATTTGTTTCTGTAGCAATTAGGTTTACAATTTCATTGTCAAAAAAAAATTCAAAAAATTCCAATAAGTCAGTTACATCATTCAAAACTACTTGTATGCTTGGGTTGCCAGTAAATGAAAATCTGCTTCGTACTTGGCCGTTACGGTCCACAGCAGATTATCGTCGTTAGAAACACTGTTGCTAGTTTGATCGGTGTCGCTATCGAGTACGTCGGCATTTTGCAAATATCCTATGTCAGCACTGTCCCTTTCTGGGTCGTCTAGAGAGAACAAACCATCACTAGCATCAAAAATATGCAACAAAAGTTTATTGTCTAATATTTGAAAGACTTTGCTTGGTGTCGGCATTTGCATAAGCTAAAATAATGTTATAATTATATTCGAAAAACTAAAAAATCATTGGTAAACTAAAAAAAATAAAATAATGTATTGCAAATATTTATTCTACAAAACCTATATTCTCGCATTGATTATTACGTTAGAAGTTGTCTAAATGCTATTATTGTACCTTATAGAGCATACCATGAATTGGTCTGAACTGATTCAATAGATCTTGTGATGAAAGTGTTTTACGCAATAAAACTTTTCTAATAGTGCAAAATGCTTACTCGGGATTTTCTCATGCTGGCGTTGCGAAAAAAAAACGCAACGCGAGAGCAAAACAAAACGCGCAGTTAAAAGCCGCGATCTTATGCACTACCGGCGCGATGGTGTAGTGGTTAGAGCGTCCGCCTTGTAGTCGGTAGACCTGGGGTTCCTTCCCTAAGTCGAGTCATACCAAAAGACTTTAAAAAATGGTATCCACAGCTTCCCTGCTTGGCGCTCAGCATATAAAAGGGATAGTGTGGAGAACAAGCCAGCAAGCTTTCTTGTTGTGTCCTTGGGCAAGGCACTTAACGGGACGCCTCCACCTTTATGTGGCAGACAGGTGGCCCTCCCGTACTTCACCGGATTACCATTGTGAAGTTGCTAACCCAGCATGTCAGACGACTCTTAGGTACCCACCAGTGGCAGTCCGCCTTGTTGGTGGTGGGGCTCCCAGTCACTCAAGACTGGTTCGAAATGGGCTGCCATCTTTCCCCTAGCCTAATATCAATTAGATTGATGGCATGAACCTGAATTACCGTTCATGCCGAACCTCCATCCCGAGGAAGAGGAGGGGTAATCACAAACAAACAAACAAACATCTTATGCACTGAGAAAGCGACATGCTTTGAAGGATACATACGTCTTACGCACTGAACGGCTTAATATCTATACATACAATCTTCTCTCCACAATCTCCAGAATACTTATGACGCCTTGCACATCGTCACTGGATGCCTGCGTTCTACTTATATGGACCACCGGCCAATTTTTCAGGAATCCAGCCACCTCAGCGTCATCACTTGCGAGTGACACTCTCCTTGGCCAAGCGTGGCACCGCAGGACCAAGGCCATATTAACGGTCAATTAACTGGGTTACCAGATGTGCCCCACAAGAGACTAAAGTCTAGATGCCCATTTGTACCTGCAGCGCAAAAATATTAAATAACCTATCTGAACTAGTCATTTGCGCGGCTCAGTGGAGGAATTATAGATGGAGCGCAGAGTATTCTAAAAGCACATCCATACTCCATGTTTTCATTCCCAGGGCCAGTTCTAGGCCCCTTAAAATGGGCTTGCACAGAACATTTTGGGTTAAGATAAATGGCCTGCAGACCGACGCGATGGCGAAATGGTTAGAGCGTCCGCTTCGCAGTCGGTAGACCAGGGGTTCATTCCCCTTGTCGAGTCATACCAAAAGACTTTTAAAAATGGCATCCGCAGCTTCCCTGCTTGGCGTACGGCATTTAGGGGAGGTTGTCGAGAACAAGCCGGCAAGTTCGCTTGTGTCCTTGGGCAAGGCAATTAACGGGACGCCCCACCTTTATGTGGAAGACAGGTGGCCCATAAACCTCGAAAAAGGGAACTCCCAAGCGAGTGCGGGCATCCCGTCCAAAGTATAGCGATACAATTCACTTTCTCGTGAATGGAGGATAAATATGGCAAATAAAACAAAAAAACAAATTAGCGTTAGGCGTTTTCATTCGTTCACGTACAAATGGGGCCTCGCTCTCTCGTCAAATTGCGAGTGTGGCACCACCGAACAAACCGCAGATCACGTTATCTCAGCGTGTGCCATACATCGGATCCTCGAGAGGTGGCTGTTCTGACGGTTTGGGATAATGATACTCAATGCTGGCTTAACACCACAAAGCCAGCATCTGATTACATCCGTAAACAAGTACCCCTCCACAAGAAGAAAAAAAACACATACACTAAAGGCATAGCCAGGACTTTGAAATCAAAAATTCTTCTAGGAAAAGAAGCGCACAAAGTTATGAAAGTTTTATGCGCAGAAAAAAATATTAACTTTTTGGTTCTGTTCACTCACTTCCCGATGGTGGTGGAGCCGGCCAAGCCGACATTATCAATCCCGACTTTACTGAAGGGGACCCTTAGGACGATAACAACATATGCTATAAAGCAAAGATTTTTTCTTTTGCTGATATGCTGCCCGCTAAAATATCTATACTATAAACAATGTAATAAAGCCCCAAGTTTACGAAAAAATCAAACTACGAGGGTCAGTCAATAAGTAATGAGACTTTCTCAATTGCTTTTGTGTTTTTGTAGCTAAGGAACTCAAATTTTATGTGATGATTATGAATGGAGTTGTCATCTCATTTACAACAAAACTTGTTTATTTTCAGATTACTGTAGGTGTGATGATAAATTGAAATGACCACTAGGCTAGCAAACAGCTCATTGTTGGAACAAAGAGGAGTCATCAGATTTCTGTTGGCAGAGAGTGTAAAATCATGTGAGATTCTGTCTAGAATGCAAAGACAATATGGTCCTTCCTGTATGTCTAGAGCAAACTTCTACAAATGGGTGCAAGCATTCAAAGATGGACGCGAAAGCATTACTGATGATCTGAGAAGTGGAAGACCTGTGGATGTCTCTACCCCAAAAGCAGTACAGGCAGTTGAAGACCTGATCAAATCTGATAGAAGGGTCACTTTAGATGAAATTGCTACAAAATTGGACATCTCCCATGGCACAGTGTACGCAATTGTGCGTGAGAAGCTGCATTTTTCAAAAGTCAGCTGTCGCTGGGTTCCCAAGATGTTAACGGATGATCACAAAATGCAACGCCTGATGGCTTCCATTCTTCTTCAGGATAATGCAAGGCCCCACACAGCAGCAAGAACCCTAGCCAAAATTGAAGATTTAGGCTGGAAACTTCTAACACACCCACCCTACAGCCCAGACCTTGCACCATCTGATTTTCACTTCTTCGGCCTACTCAAAGAGAGTATGAAAGGAATTCACTTCCAGACTGACGAAGAAGTGAAGGCTGCTGTGAGCAACTGGCTATGGAGCCAGTCCACGGAATTCTATGCCAAAGGAATAGACAATCTAATATCAAGATGGAACAAGTGTGTTGCAAAGGAGGGAGACTATGTTGAAAAATAAAAAAGCATTTTTTGATTACCAGTCATTGCAAACTTGAGTTATTGAGAAAGTCTCATTACTTATTGACTGACCCTCGTAAAACGATAGACCTAACAATTTGTAAAATTGAATAAAAAGAAAATATTTCGTTTGAAAATAACTTGGCCTGATGAGTTCCTATTATAATATGGTGAGTGACTTTGATAAAGCCATTGTTCTTGGTGTATATAAGGCCCGCTATTGTTCTTGATGTATATAAATGACTTAATAAAATCTACTTGCTTTAATACCACTCTTTTTGCGGATGACACATATCTATCATTATGTAGCAGTTCGTTGATTCGCCTTAAAACTCAAGTCAATAACGAAATAAATAAAGTAGACAAATGGCTTCCCAATAAACTATCCCTAAACTACCAAAAATCTTCTTATTTGGTAATAAACAAATTTTCACAACAGCCCATCGATATTGATCTCAAAATATCCACAAACAATATAAAAATTATTCGCAGTAAATACGTAAAGTATCTCAGTTTGTGGCTTGATGATGATTTAAAATTCCATACCCATATTCAGCACTTGGAAACACACTTGGCAAAATATACTGGAATGTTTTACCGAATATGAAGTTACCTCAAAATTGATGCAATGATTACTCTATTTTACTCCTTTATTTACTCTAAATTACAATATGGCATTTTAACTTGAGGTTCAACTAAAAAAATGAGCTAGGAGCTTTTGTCTACTCGCCTTAATAAAATGATTAAAACTATTACTTTCACAAAAAAATTCTGTCATGTATCATCTATATTCAAAGCGCTTAATCTTTTGAAAATTGATGATATTTACCAATTGGAATTAGGAAAGTTTATGTACCAGACATTTAATGGTAACATCCCACAAAAAATTGATAAGGACTTTATAGAACTCAGTTCTGTACATAAACATTATACCAGACATACCATTAATAAATTCCACTTACTCCGAGTAAATACTTGCTACGGTCACAAAATGCTGTCATTTGCTGGAGTTAAGCTTTGGTCTAAACTAGACCCCGATTTAAAAATTCTTGGCTGGGAATCCTTTAAAAAGCATTTCAAAAGAAAACTTCTGGAAAAGTATGATGATTAGAGCTTGCTCTTATTTTTTTCTTAAATCTCTTGATTCGGATCTTGCCTTCTATTGCCAGGTCAAATCATTGCTTGCTGTTACTGTAGCTGTTTTTTTTATATGCTCGAAAAGGCTTTTGGTTTCATCCAATAAATATCTCCTTTGTTTGTTTTTGTACTTTTTTTTACCTTTTTCTCTTTTCAATTTTTTATTACCTCTGAAAATTGTACATGTCTGCTTATGTAAGATATTCTCAGAAGATACCTGACTTGACAACTTGGCGGTTTTTTCGGTATCTCCTGGTCTGTAAATACTTTTGTTTTTGTGTGCGCATCTTCATATTTCATTGTTATTTTGTATTGCATTCGCGTCTTTACAGACGAACCAAATAATAAACTGAAACTAAAGCCATAGCCGCTTTTCTCGCTTTGCCGAAAACAAGGCAAATAGCGTAGCCAAAGAACTTGATACTACAAAGTATAAATAGGAAAGGAGCCGCACCAAATCTCAAAAAAGGCTTATCAGTAAATAGCTTAGTTTTATCATTGTGGAAGCAACCACCATTTGGCCGCCACCATCATTTTTGACTGTGTTTTGATTCCTCCATCTTCACACTTTTTACAAGTATTTAAAAGTATGACAGTTTGTGGCAACATTCTTTCATTGTGAGCGTTACCAGTCTTGATTAAAAAAATAAAATGATCACCAATACGTGTACAGGAAGTGTGGAAGTGCATAAAATTCATCAATTTTTTATTACTGTTTACACAAAGCCCGATGAGTGAAGCCGGCTCACCCGGCCGAGCTGCCGGGCGACGCTGACTAGTTTAATACATAAAAGTTATGACAAGGTACTAAAAATTAGTGTCGTTTAAAAGCTGAGGATATTAGCTTTTCAGTAATAGGTAACTCTAATTAGTTAGGGTTAAGGATTAGTTTGTACGGCTGATCAAAAAAATGTCGCCATATATCACACTCTATTTTTAGTTGATAAAATATTTCTATTAGACCTAAAAAACTTGCGATTTTTAGAAAAATTTAGTAGTTTGATACGTTTTGAATTTTTTTCTAACGCGTGTTTCTTGGACATGGTCTATCTAAATTTGCAAAAACATTTTTCAAAAAATGAAGTATCCAAAAACTTAAAAAGTACCTTATGCCAATCAAAAAAATTGGTCATGCCCTTCAAAAAGTGAGTGGGTACAAATGGTACTGTTTTATCTTTTGCAACAAAATATTAGTGACAGCTACACATTTTCTTAAGTGCTTCATTTTAGGTTAGTTTGCTTTTTACATGAATGCATTTATGCTCAGACCAAGCTACATGTGCGCAGCCAGAAGCTTTAGGTCGGTAAAATAGGCGTACGATTACGAAAAGGGATAATTTAATTAGTGGTCCTAATATTTAAGAGGTTATTTCTGAAAATACATATCAATCATTTTGGCGTTTTGCCCCTACCCCACAACTTTAAAATTATGCTTCCGTGAACTTCATAAAATGAACAAATAAAACTTTTTGATGCCGTTGGCTATTTTAATTGTGAGCAAATCCAATTTCTACATGCGCCTATGCCGAAAACAGGCCAAGCAAGATGTAGCAAGAGACTCCAAAAATTTCGAGCAAAATATGGCAGTTATGCGCTGCCCACTATAATATTTGTTTTATTCGATTTGATTTTGTAACGAAAATAGGCTATTTGAAAAAATATTAACTTTTTAATACTGTTCTCACAAAAATCAATTTGGTGAAGCCGGTGCAGCAGGCTAAGCCGATATTCTCAACCGCGACATTGCTGATTCAAGAGCCCTATAGGCTGGACATCCTAGTTTACTATTTTCTACTTTAGCCTTGCAAACTCGACATCCTTGTTCACTATTTTCTAAATTACTATATGTTCCATAGTTACTTTGCGAGCCCTGCAGGCTCGATATTCTAGTTAACTATTTTCCAAGTTACTATATCTTTCCTGCACGCTCGATATGCTAGTTTACTACATTCTTAACCTCGACATTCTAGTTTACTATATTTTAGTTACATTTTTGTTGAAGAATGTTACCAACATTTTAAGGTGCTCTTTAAGTGAAAATAGACTGCAAAGCACTGGTCTAACGCTACTTTTGGTTTATAGTGCGAGCGCCGCATAACTTTTAGTACTTAGTGGATTCTTTACAAGCCATAAATTTATTGTAATCCCAAGAAATAAAGGGAAAACTCCGAAGACTGAAAAAATATTCTCGTTTAAGGCAAATAAAGCTGTCCAGAAAAAAAGCAACAATACTAACAAAAAGTATTGTGATTAAGATTAAAGTGGAGTCATATCAATCAGATAAAGATATTATAATTTGATAACCAACTACTCTGATATCATAATGAACCTTACATACGAGGGATGTTTGAAAAGTAACGGGACTGTGTAAATAATTATTTCATTTGAAATGCCACGTAAAAATTACAAGTTGTCCCCTTCAAAGTAATCTCCTTGAGCTCAAATGCACTTTTCTAATCTCTGCCGCCATGCTTCTATGCACTTCTGGAAAGATTCCATTGGGATCGCTCGTAGTTCCTTCGTTACGGCTGTTGTTATGGCTTTTGAGTCTTAAAAACGGATTCCTTTAATGACTCCCTTGAGCTTAGGAAACAAGAAAAAAATCACAGGGAGCCAGATCTGGCAAGTAGGGTGGTTGCTCCAGCACGGCAATGTTATTTTCTGCAAGAAATTGTCGTATGCTTAGGACATTGTGAGCAGGAGCATTGTCATGATGAAGCAGCCATGACTTTGTCTCCCACAATTCTCTTCTTTTCTCCCTTACCGAACGCATCAAACGTCGCAAGATGTCTTTGTAAACATTCTGGTTAATGGTTTGGCCCTGTGGCAAGAATTCTAGATGAACAATTCCATGAACATCAAAGAAAACAATCAGCATCACCTTAATTTTGGACTTGAACAGCCTTGCTTTCTTGGGTCTTGGTGAGGATGCACTCTTCCATTCAAGGCTCTGCCGTTTGGTGAGTGGATCGTACTCGAAGATCCACGACTCATCACCGGTAACAACTCTACTCAGCAGATCTGGTGTAATTTCAAGTTGTTTCAGGATGTCTTGACACACTTGCACACGATTTTCCTTTTGCCCATCATTTAGCAACCTTGGTACCATTTTCGCACAAACCTTCCTCATCCCCAGATCTTCTGTGATGATCCTCCACACCCTCTCACTATTCATGTTCAACTCATCTGCTATCATTCTAACAGTGAGGCGGCGGTCACTGCGCACTTTTTCTCTCACACGCTCAACATTTTCGTTTGTTCTGCTTGTTGTTGGCCTTCCACTCCTAGGATCATCTTCCACATCCTTTCTTCCCTCTCTGAACCTCTTGTGCCACTCAAAAATCCGAGTTCTTGACATCGTAGCATTTCTGTAAACTTCTTGGAGCGAATTGAATGTTTCAGTTGGAGTTTTTCCAAGTCGAACGAGAAACTTCAAGTTGATTCTTTGTTCAATGCTCATTATTTGTTAACAAAAGAAGAAGAAAAAAGAAAAAAAAATTTACCAAATAAATTATCCCAAAACGAACTACAGTAAAGCACCTTTCAAGAAAAGCCTGTAAAAAAGCATATGGTTGTCACAGAATGCTGAAACTACATTTTTACAACCACAAAACATTGCGCCATCTTAAAAAACAAAGCTTTTATCACTGTTGCAAGTGTTGTTTGTGCAAAGCATACAGTCCCGATATTTTTCAAACACACCTCGTATGTTTACAAAAGTGATCAACCTGGCAACATCAGGAGGTATGTTTCTCATTTTGGTATCAGCCAATCCACAAAAAAGATTTCCAAGACCAGCAATATCTTCTGACTTCAAATTTGCAACTGTTTTGGATGTTTTTTCAAGATATCGTTCTATCGCTTCAGTTCTCTGAAAATTACTATAAGTTATGTGTGCATAAAAAATTCGATTACATATAATTAAAATTAGCTAAAATTGGAAGCGTCTTTATGCAAGTATCGATTAGCAATAAACTGGCACCTTAGTAAATTGATGTTAATTAAAAAAAAATTGACACGTCCAGATTGTGATCGTAGATCAAGAATATTTATTCAACAAGCTACTTGAAATCATATAAAACAATAATAGGCTTAGATTTACAGTTTATGCCTCCTGAACTCTCAGCTCATACCAAAAAGCTTTCACAAGTTTACAAATTCAGCGGCGGAGTACACCAGAGCAAGAGATGCTGTGCGCAGAATGTTTGAATTTGATCCAAGTTAGTTCCAGCAAGCTTGTAAAATGTGTGAACTTTATTTTTCCGGCGACTTGGTTTAGATGCTTTTTGTAGGTTAGGGTGCAATCGAGTGTAACCCAAAAGTATCTGCGATAGTTCACCTGTCTTACTGGCTTTTCCTGGCGAGTAACTTTAACCCGTTGTACGACGTACCTAGTTTGCATCTTTAAAAAAAAGTTGTTGAAATATTTTGTAAATTATTATCCACCAAAAAATTTTAGTTTCAATTACGAAATCAGAAACGGGCAGATTTGCAATTTTAGCAATTAACGAGAAGAAAACGGAGCAAGTCTTGCAGTATAACTTACATTAGGTGAATGCGCACTGTTTCGCTAAGCAAACCAAACGTTATAAAGCCGTGTTTTGGTTCAAGCAAACACAGAAACACTTAAAACTTTAATATAATAATTTGATTGTTTGTGTGGTAGGGTTCTATGCAGTGCTGATGATGAAGAGGAACATTTCATATGCCGCAAAAATGATGGTTTGGGTGTATCAAAGTCAGCAGCCACATCACGTGTTACTAGGAAAGATAGATAAAGTGATGAGGAATAGGTCCGCTTGTGAGGCTAATGCATAGTTGAAATTGACTTGGATGACCAGAAACTGCGGCAAATGCACCCACAGACTTGTTTGCAGTTAAAATCTTGATCGCAACCTGACGCCTACAGTCAAGTGAAGACATCTTTTTTGGAAGGTAAACGTCATGCCCCAACTTTTACGCTTTCCACGCTCACGTCTACGTAGTTGACAAAGATAGGTTACCCCAACTTACCACAACTTTTTCTTTTGAAACCGGATGCAATAATTAGACACCAAGATGTCAGCTAAATCAACGCGTCCCATGTATTTGTTATAATGCAAAATTATACGGAGTTGACTGACTTGATTCTTTTTCTTTTACTCCTACTGAATTGCGACACAGTGTAGATTAGATCAACACTTAAAAATTTGATCCCACAGTTACCGTTTTATTACCATTACTCTTTGCGATGCAGATTAAGTTTGATAAATTTCTTGAAAGTTTGATGCGAAATAGCCTCTTGACATCTTACTAAAAGTTTTCTTGTCTTCAAGAAGGCAACATCCAATTCAATTTTCAGGCATTGTTCCACAAGCACAATGGTCACTTTTACGAAGTAAAGCGAGCAAGTCATACGTCCCAAAAAATATTATCAAAAAAATTTCATGGCAGTATTTTTCTACACATTGCAAAAAACAAACAACTACGTCACCTCTGAGCTCTCCGTCGCTTTAATATTGACTGATTTGCCATCAAAAATATTAAACAAATACATGCAGCCATCCAATGATGCTAATGTAGTCTACTAGCTTTACAGCCAAACCTTATTGGCAAGCCTTGACTGTGCATCTTAGCTGAATGCCGGCCTCTATATAAGATTATTTGAACATCGCTAGATAACTGGTATTTATGATTTCTCCAACTTTTCAATTTTCTCTTCAACACTATGCTTCATAACTTCGCAAACTCTGGAAATGTTACAATTAGAGTCGAAGTATTAATACGTAGCCTCCTATGAAAGTTTATAAAAGCCGCAAAAAATAACCAGAAAACCAATTAATCTTTTCATTTCTGAAATGCTACATGCTAAATCATGTCTATTGTTTGGTTTGGCTTACAGGATACTTTAATCAATCAATAAATTTATCATTTCTTCATCAAAAAATAACTCGAATACCTCTTCTGATGTTTCATTCCAAAATTTTAGTTCAAGTTTTTCTACCTCATCACTTTGTTTGTAGATTAAAACTGTAAAAAACAAAGGCTCTCAGTTATGCCATTTCAAAATTTTCACTTTCCTCATTTTTGCACCAGCATGTGGAGACAATGTATCAGGTTCTGTGATGCTATGATGCACACCTATTTCTCCTATTGCATCAGGAAGCGTTTCTTCACATTCAAGCAAATTATTTTCATCTAATCCTTCCTCGTTGGAGATAACTGAACCGTCTGGAGGAGTCATCACAACATCCACTTTATCTCCTTTATTGTTAATGTCACTCAGAGATGCCAAGACTTTTATCGATAGACACCGGTTGCAGATCATTGGATCTGTTTGAAGGGTTTCTAAAACTAAAAAATATACCGGTTGTGTTGAGAGTGAACATCAGATAAATAAAATCGCAGCCAAACTGTTAGAAAATTTTCCTTATTGTGAGCAAATAGTGTATTTAATAAAGCAAAACGTGCAAAACGAAAACATACTGAGATAAATACGTGACTCAGACATATGTAATTTTAAAGAAAAAAGTAATGTTTTTTTGCCAATGTTGTGGGAGCACGATGCTAATGTTTGAATGTTTGTTGTTACAAACGACGTTTACATTGGTTTTTCATTTATTGAAACAACAATTGTAGATAAAAAAAAGTGAATTGATTAAAATATGAATAGACCATAGCAAATAAAATACCAAATAAATTTATGTGTAATAAAAGGTGACAATTGCCATTATTTACCAGCTAATTAAATACCTCCAAAAAGTTATATTGCACACAAAGACACTTTTTCAAACAACACTAATTTGAAATATCACAAATATTCACTTACAACATATTTTTTCGCATCACTTAGTACTTGTACACAAGCATAAAATTATTGTAACAACGACGCAGGGTGAGTTGGTAATGGGTTAAGCTTTGTTTCAGTCAAGCTATCGTCCAAATGGAGTGTGTATACAGTGATTTTGGCGGTGTTTAAGTGCAGTTTTCAGTAAGATAGACTGTACCCAATCATTTCCAGGTACTTGGTAAAAGTATTGTTGAGGGTTTTTAGAGCAGTGCCTCCACTTGCAAATGCAGAGTCGTCAGAATATATAAACTTTAAGCTTGTTGGCATGTTACTAACATAAATGTTACACAACTTTGGGGCAAAACTGAGCACTGGGAAAGACCATCATTCAAATTTAGACAGATCAGATTTATTCTGATAAGCTGGCTCTGAAACGTCTGGGGTGGGAGGAAACAACCTTTACGTGGTCTACCCTGTTACAACCAATTTCATCAAACCGATGCTAAGAAGCAAAGAAGTAGCCTAATTACTTGAATATCAAGCAGCTACAAATTATTATTCAGGGCACTAAGCAACAATATAGGTAGAAGAAAATGGAGACAATAACATGTAGCAGAAACCAGCGTTCCATTGTAAAGCTAGCGTTGCATAGTGACAAATTTGAGCAGACAGCTTTATTAGGTACAAATCTTGTATGGAAAGAATTCTCTCAACTAAGAGTGCAATTGTAGAAAAAAGCATGTAATTTTTAACCCATTAATGCCCAAATTTTATTTTTTAAAAACTCTGCAAGGTTTATTTGATTTGAGGGTAAAAATATGCTATCCCAACAAAACTTTCCGTTACATTTCATTTTTTGGCTAAAAAAATTGGAACACTACCATGGTCCTTTTTTAAAAACCATGGGCACAAGCAGCACATTTTTTGTGATGATTAATTGCTTTTTAATGTGCCAACACTTTCGTTTTCAACACTAATTTCGGGGCTAGGGCAATACCAATTTTGTACAAACTCACTTATAAGAGATAGTGTTTTATTCCTTATAACACAGCCATCTTTCTATGGTTGTTTAATGATACAGACTACATTATAGTTTATGTAACGAAATAATGCAGTCATACATTGTATATTTTATTACACCAAACTTGTAAATTACCTAGTGCAAATTGGAAAAACGGTATAGGCCTACACAAAATTAAAAAATGCCTATCATTATAACCTTTTTCTATGTCTAGTCCAATGTCGCACCGTTTGCGTTGCTCAGAAACCCTTTAATACCAAACTGCAGATAACCTTTATTTCACATTATTTGTATTTCCAAGAACATGATTTATTGAAGAGAGTCTTATTACTGTAGCTACATTTGCTGATAACTTTTTAGAATGCCCGGCACATTTAGGTTCCGATGGCAATTGAAGTTGCAAGTATGCTTTGGTGGTGAATGCCCTGGTTTGCAGCAACGATAATGGTGCTTCTGCGTTGATCGAACAAAGAATCCAGGCATTTAGGATTGCTATATCATGGAAATTGGTTAATAGGTAAAAATACCATTTTTTTATCTGCTGGCAATAGAGTATTTTTGTATTAGCCAGTCCAAATGGACGGTGCCACCCATGAACATTTTGTTCTTAGCAATAAGCTGTGATTGTGGCATAGTTGCGATTTGATGCTAAGCAGTTGTTCACCATTTTGCACTCGCAAAAGGCTCCACTGCTTGGTAAGTCATGCCAACCGTAACAACACTGTTATTATTACATTTTATGAACAAATCTTTATTTTCGACAAAATTATAATCGACAAAGCTGCATTCTTTTAATGTTATTTTGTCATTCCTCAGCTGACTTTTTGCCGTTTTGTTGGATCTCACTGTAGCAGTGATTTGAATGCCAAGGCTTCTCAAACACACTGCATTTTTACACAAGCAAACGGTTGTAATTGTTTTGTCTGCCCATGGCTGTAGAAAAGGACCATCTTCTAAGCAACCAGAAAGTTTAATAACATCATATTTGTGACAGAACAACCTCAAAACATAAAACTAGAGTAACTAAATTACCCAAAACACAAAGATAAAACAAAATTTTTTAATTTATTAGACTCGTATTTTGCAAATAAAGTGTGAGTTTAGCAAAAGTTGCAAACTGGAAAAAGTTTAAACCTCTCAAACTTTTTCTGAAATAAAACGTTTGCATGTTTTCAATTTTTTTCAAGTTACTCAAACATCTTGTCTTAATTACAGCCTTGATAAATCACCAGAAAATTGTACTTCTATTGCAGCGGTTTACCATCTATATGACTCCGTGTTTTAGATAGAAAACCACCAAATGCTTTAAACAAATTTATTTTATAAAATTCTTTGACCAGCTATAACTTTAAAACTTGAATCTCAAAAATTGTCTCCTAACTCAAATGACGCAAATCTCGAATTGATATTAAAAAATGCAAAACTAAACTACATCACCTACAAATTTGCCGACGGTGCACAAAAACTACAATGTGATAAAAAAAATGCAAAATAATCAGCAAAGTGAATTAAAATGAGGTGATGTTACGCAACTTAAAGGTAAAGTACAAAGTTAACGCATGAATGAATTTAAACAAAACATCCGATAAATTAACGAACAAATGAATCCAAAGGAAGTGGTTCCGACATAAGTTCCCCCAAGATGGCGATTGGAGATCGACATCAACATGGTCAACTCAATGTCGGAGAAAATAATCTGAAACTCAAACAATATAATACATAATACATGGCAAACTAAAAATCTAAACAAATAACTTAAGCAGTTTAATAAGCTGTCTCGCCAACAATTAAGAGAGCATACGAGACATATAGCCACGACACCACCACTAGCACCATTGGAAGTATAACGAATCAGAAGACCTGTAATACAAAAATAAACAAGTGAGTAACGAGCCAAAAGAATATTCTTGTCTTACCAAGGAGATAATAATTAGCAAGGAAGGAGCGGATATAATACGACGTCAGTAAAGCTCACTTACCATTACTAGAGATTCAATAAGATTGCCAAGATATAGGTGACAAATTTCCATTGGAAGGAGCCGCCTAGCAAGAGCAAAACAGATTAGTAGGACGAGAGAAAACAGCAAGTAAGGCCTCTGAAATTGGTTAATTGCTAAATGACGAATGAACTAGATGAGTCTTACATGACCAAAGCTTTGCTTAATATAAACTATAAATCCAGAATAGCAGGAGGTCAGATAACACGCCCCACTCGACTGCATTGAAAACGGAATCCACGTCCGGAAGTTGAGGTGATTGCGAAGAAGATGAATTGTCAGAAGATAAACGAACATTTTCTGTAGCCCCACATGTTGAAGATTGCAAGAAATCATCTGCGTGAAGAAGAGGTAGGTGTGCAGTTTTTAAACGGCACATAAAAACATTGTTAAGTACTATACTATGTAACAAAGTAAAGTACTTATCAGCTTTATAATTACCTTGAATGGTCCAAAATACGTTCTTTCCGAGGGAGTCGATGCATCTTTTCGCACAAAAACATAGTCTGCATTTTGTAGTTGTGGTTCAATGAAGGATGCATTAGAAGTAACTAACCGAGAAGGAATTGCACGAAAAGAATGAATAAATTTGTTTAATCGATGAAAATACTCAAAATGGGAATCAAATTGATATTTACGAAAATCGAAATATTGACCAGGGAGATGTGCACTTGAACCAAGGACTAACTGTGCAGATGAGCAACCAAATCTTTTTTTAATGAAGATCGAATTCCTAATAGAACCCAGGGAAGATGAGAAGTCCAGTCATCATTAGCATAGGTTTTTAGAAAAGTTTTTAACTGTTTGTTAAACCTCTCACACATGCTGTTAGCAGCAGAATGGTATGCACATGTGTGAGAAAGTTTGCATCCCAAGAGATCACAAAGTGAATGCCAAAGATTAGACGTGAATTGTCTTCCACGATCACAGGTTTTGATTGAAGGGCAACCAAAACTGGCAACCCAGTGCAAAAGAAATGCATTATCGATGGTTTCGATTTCAATGCTACGAAGATGAATAGCTTCGCACCAACGAGTGAATCTATCAACAATAGTTACGGCATATAAATAACCATGGGATTCATTTAGAGGACCAATGAAATCAATGTGAATATGGCTAAATCTGTCGTCTGGAGCAAGAAAAGTTTTTGATGGAGCTTTGTTGTGACGTTGTACTTTTGCAGTTTGACAGGGGACGCAAGTTGTAACCCAATCATTAATTTCAGAATTCATCCGAGGCCACACAAAGCGCTCTTTAATAAGGGATCGAGTAGTCCTTATTCCAGGATGAGAAAGGGAATGAAAAATATCGAACACCTGTCTACACATGGATTCGGGAACGATCGGCCGAAAAGATCTGGTGTTAGTGTTAACTGTCAGATAACGTTCGATGTTAGTGTAACTGTCAGATAACGTTCGTGTTTCAATAGAAAGGGTGGTAGTATCGGGATTCATCAAGTTTGAAATGCTTGCATTGGCTTGTTGTTTATCCGCCATCTGGTGCAAGGATACTAGAGGAAGTTCTTCAAACAAAGCATTGCATTGAGTCCGGGACAAGTAATCTGCAACAACATTCTTTGAACCTGAAATATAAATGACGTCAGTAGAATACTGCGCAATAAAATTAATATACTTACTTTGACGGGGTGAAAGGTTAGTAGAAGGTGCTAAGATAGCACGGGTGATACTTTTTTGGTCAGTGACAATCTTGAATGAACGTCCTTCAAAGAAATATTTGAAATGTTTCACAGCCATATACATCGCAGTCAGTTCTTTATCGAAAACCCTGTATTTAAGCTGCGCTTTGTTGAATGCTCGGCTGAAAAATTGTAAGGTCGTAACTCACCATCGATCTTTTGATGTAATACAGCTCCAGCAGCGACATTAGAAGCATCATTGGAGCATTCTCAACCGGAAAAGCCAAAGTGACAGGAGAGCAAAATTTGTTTAACACTTCTTAGAAAGCATCATCCGCGTCTTTAGTCCTTTCGATTGCCTTTTTTGAATATTTATGAGATGAAAGCAAAGCCAAAATAGGTCTAGTAATTTCTGAACATTTGAGAATAAACTTTTTGTAAAATGCAATCACATCAATTACACGTCGTAACTGTCGCATGTTAGAAGGTTTAGGAAAACTTGTAATGGCCTGAACCTTGTCAGCAATAGGTTTTATTTCAGTGACATCAATGTGATGACCTAAATAATCCAAGAAGGAAACACCGAATTTCCATTTATCCAAATTAATGATATAGTGAGCACTCAGAAAATCTTTCTAATAGTCTTTGCAAATGAATTAAGTGCGTGTCATGATCTGGGCTGAAAATAAGAACATCATCTAAGTAAATGAAGACGAAGTCAAAATCTGAAGTAATTTGATTGATAAATCTTTGGAAACACTGTGCCGAATTTCTAAGTCCAAAAGGCAAATAATCCCAAACAAAAGAACCAAAAGGAATGATGGTACAAGTTTTATTCACAGAGTCCGGGTGCATCGGAATCTGATGAAAGACACTTTTAAAATCAAGGAAAATACTTTGCAGCCATGAACAGAATTGACAAAATCGTTTAATACTGGCAATGGATAAGAGTTATGTTCTTTAACAGCCTTGAGAGCTCGAAAGTCAACAGTTAAACGATACTTACCTGGTTGCTTCTTTTTTGACCATGTAGGCTGGTTCCGGGTAGAATGATCTTCACATCCAGTAATTTGTCGATTTCTTCTTTTGCGATTTTAGTCATCTCAGGACTTAACCTGCGAACTTTACTTCGGATAGGTTGACCGTTAGTTTTGATGACATGACAAATATCACTTTCGATATTAGTGGTGGTTGAAAAAGCAATAAAGACGGAAAATTGTTGATTACCATTTGTTTGTAAACTTCAGTATTAAAACATGCTCTTTGGCAATTAATACATTACAAGGGGTCTTATGTAACACTTTAAATTTGGGCTCAGCAAGTTTAGGTACGTTAGGCTTTTCGGTTTCTATTGGACGTTTAGCACCAACGTCAATAGCAAGCTTGTAATAGGATAAGAAGTCTGCACCGATAATAACAGTGGCAGTGTCTGCGACAATAAAATTCCATTTCATTTCTCTGTGACTAAGGCCTATATCAATCGTTAAATTACGCTTACCGTAAGCCTTTCACTTCAGTCAGATTTAAGGGAAACAGGCTGCGAGAAGTAGCAGGTTCTTCATCATCTACATAAGACAAGGGAATAATACTTTCAGTGGAGCCAGAGTCGATTAGAAATTCCATATATGATAGAGAATCCTTCACAGAAACTAAGATAAAGACAAAAATGGCTTACGACTCGTAACGGTCGCAAGCCAGCTTACACGTTTTTTGATTCATTTAAACAAGGAAACATGGGACAAGGTTTTCCATGGCATTTCCTAGCTTTGACAGGACCATACTTATAGTGGTACCAGCACAACTCAGGCACATCGTTGGGATTAAATGGACTACAATCACTATTATGTGAATAGTAATTGACAGGTCGTCTCCGGCAATGAGTATTGTTTGAATTATAAATGCCGTCGTTGCGTTTTCTTACTTTCCCATAATTTACTGCAGATTGGCCCACATCACAAGAATACAAGTTCGATTCCTGATTAGGTACATTTTCGTAAAATTGCAAATTAGGCGATTTAGTATCAGATCTACAGGACGATTGGAAATTATATTTTAATTCCGCTTAAATTTCATCAGCTTTTTGTGCAATATCGTCTAAAGGAATATCAACACCAATTAGGTATAACTTTATTTAAGATCTTGCAAAAATGGGCTGCGCAAGAGTTCGATCAGAACGCCATCTAACGGTTTCCCGTAAAATGAAAATTTCATTTTCCGTAACAGTACCGATGGCTTGTCATTATCAAGTTTCATTCTAGTCACAGCAACGTATCGTTCTTGATCAAAAGCACCAAAGTTTTGAATCAAGAGTTTCTTCATCTTGGTATATGGTTGTGGCTGGTCCATATGTAGAAGCTCTGCAACAACTTGAAGATGCGAAGGTTTTAGTTTAATTAAAGTACATCTAAACAGGTTGGTTCATTGAAAATTTTTTGTTCCTCAAAAAAAGCTTTTAAGACTTTAAACCATAGCTCAGGAGTCTCTTGAGAAAACATAGGAATAGAGTTTAGTAAAATACTAGAGTTAGCAAAACCTTGAAAAGACGTTAAACCTCCAGAAGGATCTAGATGACTCTTAGAAACTTCTGAATTATATAATATACTTACTTGTTGTAAGATTGAATTGACAAAGATAAGAATTAGTTTGACAAGTTGCCCTCTGTGGCTGTTCATACCTGTGAATATAGCTGTTTGAAGGTGGAGTGAAAAGGTAGACACGTGGGCATTACGGTATGGAATCTTTCAATGGCGCATACCGTTTGTTCGATGTACCTGTAGTTAAGGTAGAACAACAATAAGCGCTCGTATTATTAGTGCTGGACGAAGACATTGATGGATATTGGATCGGCATTAGCGGTGGAGCCCTGTCTAATAATGATTTGGAAGAACTTACAATTTCGTTTCATTGTTGGCGGGAAAGCTTACCAAGCCTACCTGAATTATCACACGTAGAAAACGACATAATATGCAATAGAATACTATTCATTAGAAAAGTTAATATTAATCGGGCTATAGTAGAATATAATTATAACAGTCGTCGATTTAGATCCAGGACCAACTGAGCAATCGATTGAGTGGACGTCGTCAAGCGATTAACCGAATAAAAAGTTCCACAACTTGTTCATAACCAGACCTTCACAATCAATTGTGTTCAAATCTAAGCGTAGGCCTCTCTTTTTTACGGACAGTTTGCGAGATGGGCGTGGCAGGAAAAAACGTGGTTGTCCAACATTTCGATAATTTCTGTAGAATTGATTTAGTTTCTTTAACGTTGAATTCTTGACTTCTGACTTCCAAATCCTCAAAAATCTTAATTTTTAAACTTCAATTTTTCTAGATCACGTCGAGTTCTCGCCAAATATATGTAGCGGTTTACCATCTATATGACTCCGTGTTTTAGATAGAAAACCACCAAATGCTTTAAACAAATTTATTTTATAAAATTCTTTGACCAGCTATAACTTTAAAACTTGAATCTCAAAAATTGTCTCCTAACTCAAATGACGCAAATCTCGAATTGATATTAAAAAATGCAAAACTAAACTACATCACCTACAAATTTGCCGACGGTGCACAAAAACTACAAATGTGATAAAAAAAAGCAAAATAATCAGCAAAGTAAATTAAAATGAGGTGATGTTACGCAACTTAAAGGTAAAGTACAAAGTTAACGCATGAATGAATTTAAACAAAACATCCGATAAATTAATGAACAAATGAATCCAAAGGAAGTAGTTCAAATAAATCCAAAGACAATATTAATAAAATATGATAAATAATTAAAATGATATGGCTGGTCTTTAAAAAGGCACCATGGGTGTTGTTAGCTTACCCATAAATTGCAGTTTTCAATTATTGGGAAAAAGGATAACGACCTTTTCCACTTAAACAGCCTAAATCCGGATGAAAAATTTAACAACTTATAGAGCTGACCAATTGTTTTGTGCGTAAAAATTAAAAAAAAATTAGCATTTGAAAATTATAAGCGAAGAAGGAAATTGTAAACCTTGCACCTAATTGGCAAAGCAGCATACGGGCGTAAGGGGCATTAACAATTTATCGAAATGAATATGCCAGGAAACAATAATGAGTATACCACCCAACCAATTTAGACGAGACCATCCCTGGACGCATTCCGTCCTTTTGGACTCATCAGCAGGGCCCGTCCCGTCACAAGCAAAAGTAACCCACTCATTAACGTTATCCTTAAAAAAAAATATCCAACTATGCACATGCAGAAGCACTGAGACCATCACTATGTCTAATTCAACTAGTATAAAAAATACGTCGTCGGTTGAAGTCTCAGTGCTTCTGCATGTGCATAGTTGGATATTTTTTTAAGGATAACATTAATGAGTGGGTTACTTTTGGTTGTGACGGGACGGGCCCTGCTGATGAATCCAAAAGGACAAAACGCGCCCAGGGATGGCCTTGTCTAAATTGGTTGGGTGGTATACTCATTATTGTTTCCTGGCATATTCATTTCAATAAATTGTTAATGCCCCTTACGCCCGTATGCTGCTTTGCCAATTAGTTGCAAGGTTTACAAAAAATTAGCAGAATGTTCTCAGCAGATTTGGTTTAAAATCAACCATCACTGTGTCTAATTCAACTAGTATAAAAAATCATCATTCGCACGTTACAAATTTATCAAAATCTAGTTTGTACACGTGTACACAAAAATTTAGCAAATCCCAAAACTTTTTTAGCCAATGTAAAGCCTGCTATTCATAAAATACCAATGTATTTTTTTTATTAATTCTTGTGCGTTGTGCAAACCGTGATCATGAGCCCGGCTATGACAAAATAACCCAATTTTAGTCTTTTTACGCAAAACAATTTGTGTTTCCAAATTTATCTATGTTGTAAGTATGACATGCTATAAGCCTAATGCATTGAAGTATGAGCACTGAGTATTCTAATCAATACAACCATTTTTTATTCGATTTCTAATTTGGTGTAAGTCATAGTAGTGTATGATTATATATAAGCCTACTTGTGATTTGCTCCATGGAATGTCAGACAAAGAAGTTGTTGCAGAAAGAGTAGATATGTTTAATTTTCTTATTTCTGAGTCCGGTAAATCTTTTAGAATATACTTGGCATCTTTCAATTCCGAAGCTGTCCATTTATCTGTGGTTCTGGAGAAAGCCTGTAAAAACATTTGCGCAGCATTTATAATCAGTTTCAGCAATATATCTCGGTAAATCAACTGATCTGTTTATAACTGTCGACAATGAGGAAAAGTGATTTAAAGCGTTATGTAATGGCAATCACGACCAAATTATGACAATGTGTTTAAACTTTAAGATGACTATGTAGTTGATATAGTGTCCTTTAAGAAAAACACTACGCAATGATTTCCTTGAATCAGTAATTTAATGAGCGGTAACATTACGAAGAACAATATCAGGCGGTTCAAGTGAAATTTGAAAACTCTAAAGCAAATCTAAGCAATTGACCAGTATACACAGAAAACGTTGAGGTCTTGCTATGCTGAAAGATGAACGTCAACTAAATAAATTAAGTCTTTTTCAAGTCACCTTTACATCGACAATGGATCACCTAAAACTATGTCCTTGCAATTGAAATGATGCAACAACAATGCCTGAATGAGATTTTGAAATAAACATTGCATTCTTGGCAAACCTCTCTATTTATTTGCAGCGGTTGCGACATAAATAAAGGCCAAAATCTAAATGCAAGTTGAAGTAGTAGTAGTAGTGATTCAGTTTTTATCCGGTGTTGTCCCCTGAGCAGAGATGGCCGGATTTACTCCATTCCTTCTGCAATTGCTTGCACTCCGTCTCTCCTCTTGTTTCGTATCAGGGTATCCTCCTTCTAACCAATCTTTTGTCTCCTCTTCCTCTTGTTTCTTCCAGGTCTTCTTCTGTCACCCTCGCTTTCTCTTGCCACTCACTTCAAGATCCAGAGCAACCCTCAAAATACTATCGTCATCTCTCCTCAGTACATGTTCATACCATCTGACTCCATTTGCTGTTGCTAACCGGTCTATAGTTTCCTTCAACCCCAACATGTCCATCTGTTCTTCAGTCTTCTTTCTGTCAACAACTTTCTTGCCGCACATGGCTCTCACCATAGCTCTCTGTTCTTCCTAAAATTGCTTTTTCGCTCTGTTTTAAACACCAATGCCTCTCTTCCATACAGTATTGCTGATCTTACGCAACAATGATAGACTTTACCTTTCATCTTCAAAGGAAACCTACTTCCAAGCAATAATTCTCCACATTCCCTGAATCTTACTCAACCGATTCTTATTCTTGCTGTAGCTGCTGCTTCACAACCACCACTAGCATTTAGTCTGTCTCCCAAATAACAAAATCCATTCACTGTCTCCACTTCGTTGCACAACTTCTCAGTCAAATCCAAGGTTCCTTCCATTATTCCTTTACATTTCGAGCAAACAAAATGCATTGCCAACCTAGCGGTAGCTCTCTTTATTTTTGCACATTTGCCAGGAACCCAGTTTCCACATTTTGTGCCCAACACTGAATTGGCCATGACTCTCCTCCCACAAACTCCACATGGATATATCTTGCTTTTGTATAGTTCTCCTTCCGACCCGCTTACCATCACTTTGGTTTTTCTGATGTTGACCTTGAAATCTTTACTTTCCAGTGCATCCTTTCAATTCCAAAACCTTTCCTTTAAGCCTTCCATGTCTTCGCTCATGATAGCAAGGTCATCTGCATATAGCAATTCATTAACCACACTCCTTTTTGCATTTTATGTAATAACATCCACCACTATTGCAAACAATACTGGTGACATTACCGATCCTTGATGTACACCAGCTTTTACTTCGAATTCCTCCGAATATGCAGATCCCATCCTCACTCTTGTCTTTGCACTATCATACAAGCTCATAACTGCCCGAACCATTACTTCTGATAGACCCTTCCTTCCCGTGGCCCAATCCATCAATTTTCTTGGCACTCTATCAAAAGCCTTTTCCATGTCAACAAAACACATATACAACTTCTTGTCCTTCTTTTGATATTCCTCCTGCATTCTTCTCACAATGAATATCGCATCCACTGTTCCTTATCCTGGCATACATCCAAACTGCATTTCATTCAAACTGACTAGTGTTCGTATTTGCCTCTCTAGTACCCTTTCAACAATTTTTATGACATGTTCTAGCAGTTTCACTCTTCTGTATGATCCACAGCTCATCACATCACCCTTTCCTTTAAAGATAGGCACAATTCTACTATTTTCCTACTCATCAAGTATTTTTCTACCATTCAATACACACTGACGCAGTTCCATCATCACTCTCACCCCGATTTCACCACTTGCAACTATCATCTCCATACTTACTTCAGATGGTCCAGTTGCCTTTCCTAAATTTATCCTTTGCATTGCTTCCACAATTTCATTACGAGCCATTTTTCCATTGGTCTTTTTACTATATCAGTTTCCACCATCTGGCCCCATTCGTTCTCTTTATTCATGATCTTTTCGATGTGTTCCTTCCAAATTTTTGCCCTGTCTTCTTCAATAAAACCTAATCGTCCATCGGTATGGGACTATTTGGCGCCACCGTTTTGGTGCCGAATATTAGGGTTAGAGTTAAATTTTGAGTTAGGGTTAGGGCTAGGGTTAGAGTTAGGGCTAGGGTCAGGGTTAAAGCTAGAGTTGGTACCAATGATTTCCTCAGAACGGCAAATATTCGGCGCCAAAAAGTACCATACCCTCGTCCGTCTCTTCCTCTTAAGCACCTTCCTCTTTCCACATCATTCCCTTCCTTTTTATTCTTCTAAGGAAGCAGAAAACACTGTTAGAATTCTGATATAAATCACTCAACTCCTGAGTAGCTTCCATTCTCATAGCTCTAGCAACAATTTTACTCGTTTGATTTTTTTTATACGTTTGTATTTAGTCCTATTTTCTTCTGATGGAAATCTGCACAGCTCTTTAAATGCCGCCTTTTTTTGTTATGATATCCTTGACCTCTTCATTCCACCACCACATGTCTCCTCAATCTCTCCTAGACTTCTTCTTTCCACACACTTCATCACATGCCTTTAGAACACCATCCTTGAAAGTTTTCCACAAATCAGGTGCATCTGTGCTTACTAGTTCTTTTACTCTTTTTTCAAATCTCACTCTTGTTCGGTTTTCATTCAACTTCCAATCTTTCTTCTTATGATCCGTTCCTTTCTCACAATCATTTTTAAAACCTTTTTATCCAGATCTACGACCACCAGCCTGTGCTGAAGTCCCATGGAATCACTTTTACATCCCTGATATACTTTCTTTATTTTTCTCACACATGCACAAAATCAATTGCTGTTTCACATTCACCAGCAATATAAGCAATTTTCTTTTTTTCTGCGTTATAAAACCAAGTGTTTGCCACGCACAGCTCTCTGTTATCACAAAACTCCAGCAATCTTCTTCCTTCTGCATTTTTTTTCCGATACCATTCCCCCATATACACTTTCAAAATCCTCAGCACATTTCCCCACATGTCCATTGAAATCCCCGAAAGAAAGAATGATTTCACTAAAACTTTCCAAGTCCCACTCACTCGCCATTTCATCATAAAAACGCACTTTCTCTGCATCTGGTCTTCCGCTTTGTGGCCCATACGCACATATCATTTGCACCACTTCTCTACCTAAAGTTAGCATAATTGACCACAAATGGTTTACAGTCATTTAGTCTTTTCCGCGAGTAAAAAACTTTTCGTGGGAGTGACATGTTTTTTTGCAAAAATAATTTCGCTTTGACTCTATTTCAGCTACAACTGGAGCACTGAAGACCTCGCACCTGATAAGGACATCATCACAAGCACAATTATCTGTACTTTTTAAAGCAAGCGTGATACTAAAACTACGTTTATTGACAGCTCCGACAAAAAAATATCCGGTACGACAAAATTGTAGAGGAGACAATTTTTGCATAAATGTATGTTTCTTCATCAATTCTGTTAAATATAAAAATGAACAAGTAAAGCATACTTTCAAACCTCGTCACAATGCAAAAGCTTGTGTATTTCAAAGATCATTACAGTTGTTCTGGCTAGACGCTTGGCTAATGGCACAGTTGCTCACGTTAGATTGGTCAAAGAGTTGAGGTCAAACTAATAGTAGTTCAAAAACACTCAATTTGGCAGCCTAACTAAAGTGAGACAAAGGTATTCCCCCGAACAATTCTGGTTTGCTCAGCAGGCCAGCAAGTACCATTTAAAGATCAAAAACCAGTTAATGTGCTATTATGCCTTGGTCTCATTCCAACCCAGTTGTCACAATCATGCATTTCGCTGAACAAGACGTCTTATGCTATGGTGCTTGATGAAACAGTTGATCAACACTTCTCAGACAATAAAAAAACAGCGGTCTACGATTTTGCAAGTCGTTTTTGCTTGGCAAAGCTTGCGTTCAAGGAAGGCGAACCAAGTCGTCAATCTGCTGCTCTCTTTCTGCATTTTAAACTTATTTGCCATTAATAAGTGACATCAGCAAAGAATCTGCTTTACTTTATTTTAAACTAGCCGGCTCTGCTGGAGCTGCCCACAGGGCTCCCCATCAGTAGTGTTGAGATTAACAATATCACTTCAGCCAGCCAAGCAGACTTCACCCAATCGTTAGTTGTAAATACAGTAACAAAAACTTGACGTTTTTTTACATTTATCAACTTAATTTTGTACAATTTCACAATTATAGCTGTTCACATCAGTTGCTGAAAATGTCCACTGTTAACTTTAAGACTAAATTTAACACGCCTTGCACGTTAGTAAACACTCTCGCACCAACTCCTCACGCTGCATGTTTCAAATTTCTGCTTATCCTTTAGGTGTTCAATGATATGGGGATTGTTAGCATAAACTGCTTGCAGCTTTCCCTACAAATAAAACTCCGGAGGTGTCAGATCTGGCGATCGCGGTGGCCACACACCACGAGTAATCCCACGATCACCCAACCCTTATTGCACAGCCTGCATACTTACTCTTGCTGTGTGAGCACGAGTAATATTTACCTTGTTATGTCATAAATATTATGCCTAACTTAGTCAATATACTCCTCAGTTTATCTTTGTAGCATGGAACCCATTTGTAACTTACCCTGCATAGCACAAACATTTTACCGTACTGTTACTTTTCGAACATTCTGTATTAATCGTCTTGGCGGTCCTCCACAACTTTGATGTCTTTTCAAACACTTGCTGAATTTAACAGATAAACGTTTTGTACGTTTGAAGACGACTGTGGTGAAAACAGGACAAATGATCCGTTGCCAGAAAATAGAGAAACTTGGGAGACATGTAATAGTTATGCATAGACCCTCTATAATGTTTTTTAATCGATTGCGTTTTAAAAAACGATACTTTTGTTTTAAACCAGATTTCGCTTTGTGAAAAAACATTAAGTTTTTTATTACTGTTTTTACAACTATCCATTAGGCGAAGTAGAGCAGGCTAGCAGTCGTATAGAGCAACAAATTCATCTGAATCTCCAGCAGTAAAAGCTGCCATCCATGGAAATTTATAGGAAATATAATTTATGAATCATAATAGTATTCTTATTTCCTGAAAGGATTTGATGATAGTGTAAACTTTCTCAAAGTTTTTAAAATATGTTTTATAACAACTATGACTTTCACTCTTCAGTTCTTGCAGAAAAAATATTCCAAACCTCCAACCGTCTCCTCTCACCAACTTGCAGTAGAAATTTTTAGAAAATTGTACTGAGAAAATTATTCAAAAACAATTTAAATGCAGTTAAGAAAAAGTGGTGGGGTTGGGGCTGCCACATTCAGTTTTCAACTATCAATCATAGCTCTTATATCTCATCAAAGTGCCATCCAGAGACGGCAGTATCTAGATAAGGTGAGAGCAGAGAAGATTACAAAAATGAAATTTATCCAAGTAAAATGTATGACCGCAATCGTCAAAACCACCTACACTTCACGCATAGCCACTAAACAATAGCTCGCCAATTTCTTTACATTTGATGTTTTCACCTACGCGTTCAGGTGACAGTAGGTCATGTTTTTCTCCATTTTGTAGAAATTTCCTGCATTTGAATTGCGTAAAATCTACCTGTGCTGATAAGGGTGGCTTTCGTAATGCATTTAAAATAGTAATTTGGTAATTAGACTCTGAAATGAACAAATAAGAAGTCGTTGGGTTGTACAATGTTTGATCTGGGAGTAAATGCTAAGAATGTAGCCTAAACTCGCACCTAACTTGCAGTAGCCTACGTTTATTTTTGCTGGAATCCAAATATACTTGTAAATATACGTAGTTGCTAATGCTAATAAATCAATAATTTTAGTCAACACTGCATAAAGTGCAAGCAACATCGCCAAGTGAAACTATTGGCGTCGAAATGCCTCTAATTAAGCTTAGATGCTTAATACACGAAAAAGTTCATGCGATTAATCGCAATTTGGCAAATAAAACACACAAAAATTTTTTTATCCCCATACATTTCTTTCCTGCTTGATATGTTAGACTTTACCGAGTTGCTGCTCATTTGCTGAGTTTACGCCCATTATTTTTTCGTGTTGTGTGTATGTGTCTACCACTATCAAACTTGCTTTTAAATCAGAGTTTTGATGCAACAACGCTTGGATTGCCTAAGGAAATTATGAGATTAATCTAAATTAGAGCAAAACAATTCATATTAGAAAAAAGGAACAAAAAGTGGTTTTGGGTATCTGTGATTAAGCGATGCAATAGTGCTAAGCTTAATCAAAACTTTGGCTTGTTGAGCAAAGTGTATGCTACGAATGCTTATTTGGCGTTTATGTTTTGTACTTATCCTCCTGTTGTTCTCATAAAATACCATTGATCTAGTCCACTATGAAACCTTTTACATTATTATGACGACAAAGCATGTTTGCTTTTGCTTTATGTTTAAAGGGGTCTTGTACCTAATGCGGTATTTCATTACTTTATTCCGCAGGTGTAGAGTCTCCTCCTCGATGTACATTAGTACAAGTGGCATAGTAACAGCTGTAACTTTGCCAACGATAGCCTTACGTTTTATGCAAGTACTTTGTTGCAAATCGTTTGATTACGTGGTTAATTGCATGCAACATAATTCAGCATGCTTCTTTGACAGTCATTCTATTTTTGTGGAGCTTTTTTGACTATTGGGACAATAATGAAGGCCTTAAACGCAGGGCAGCAGCTTTATTGTGTTACCCCGACCTACATCTGGAGGTCCAAGTAGTGCAAGTTTGTTAAATGACTTCATTATATACTTGTTGGCCACAACTTATCTAACCGAAAGAATCTTTTGCAAGAGCACAACTGCGTGGCGCCCACAAATGAATTGTGAACCGCATATGGCAGCCCCAACCCCACCACTTTTTCTTAACTGCATTTAAATTGTTTTTGAATAATTTTTCTCAGTACAATTTTCTAAAAATTTCTACTGCAAGTTGGTGAGAGGAGACGGTTGGAGGTTTGGAATATTTTTTCTGCAAGAACTGAAGAGTGAAAGTCATAGTTGTTATAAAACATATTTTAAAAACTTTGAGAAAGTTTACACTATCATCAAATCCTTTCAGGAAATAAGAATACTATTATGATTCATAAATTATATTTCCTATAAATTTCCATGGATGGCAGCTTTTACTGCTGGAGATTCAGATGAATTTGTTGCTCTATACGACTGCTAGCCTGCTCTACTTCGCCTAATGGATAGTTGTAAAAACAGTAATAAAAAACTTAATGTTTTTTCACAAAGCGAAATCTGGTTAAAACAAAAGTATCGTTTTTTAAAACGCAATCGATTAAAAAACATTATAGAGGGTCTATGCATAACTATTACATGTCTCCCAAGTTTCTCTATTTTCTGGCAACGGATCATTTGTCCTGTTTTCACCACAGTCGTCTTCAAACGTACAAAACGTTTATCTGTTAAATTCAGCAAGTGTTTGAAAAGACATCAAAGTTGTGGAGGACCGCTAAGACGATTAATACAGAATGTTCGAAAAGTAACAGTACGGTAAAATGTTTGTGCTATGCAGGGTAAGTTACAAATGGGTTCCATGCTACAAAGATAAACTGAGGAGTATATTGACTAAGTTAGGCATAATATTTATGACATAACAAGGTAAATATTACTCGTGCTCACACAGCAAGAGTAAGTATGCAGGCTGTGCAATAAGGGTTGGGTGATCGTGGGATTACTCGTGGTGTGTGGCCACCGCGATCGCCAGATCTGACACCTCCGGAGTTTTATTTGTAGGGAAAGCTGCAAGCAGTTTATGCTAACAATCCCCATATCATTGAACACCTAAAGGATAAGCAGAAATTTGAAACATGCAGCGTGAGGAGTTGGTGCGAGAGTGTTTACTAACGTGCAAGGCGTGTTAAATTTAGTCTTAAAGTTAACAGTGGACATTTTCAGCAACTGATGTGAACAGCTATAATTGTGAAATTGTACAAAATTAAGTTGATAAATGTGTAACTTCAGCTTAAATGGAGAACCACTTACATAGTAGATGGCAATAACAAAGTTTGATTTGATATAAACAAAATTACATTTGTTTTTCCTGTGTCTTTGAGATCATTTTTGCTGTACTGTTACTTTTCAAACATCCTGTATATATCTTCACAGTTATGTTATTAAATATTAGGCCCACTGTTTACCACTTTTAGTAACTGTAGATATACTTTTATGAGCAAAAGTTTCTGGCTGCGCGCTTGTTTTCAGTCCTGGCACAAAAGCAGCCAGACAAAGACCACACTAACAAGAAATGAAGCACTCACAGTTAAGTTATTGCAATAGCAAGCCTCCCCTCATTAATAATGTCGAGGTCAAGAATATTGGTTCAGTGGGCTTCCCGACTTCCCCCCATTGATCTTTGTGCAAACAGTAGACCTAATAAACAGGTAATGTGTTGTTAACATCGCCTAATCTTGTTTAAAATTAACAGCACCACTTTTTAAAGGAAATCAATTAAGCCTAAAAAATACTATATGGGGTTGTGCAAGCTGCTATATTTTTCTGCAAGTTTGTGGAGTTTCTGGCTACGCCTTACTTGTCTTGTTTGGTACTTAGAAACTGGAATTGCTCACAATTGAAACAGCCAACTATTTTAAAATGTTTTATTTGCTCACTTTATGAAGTGCATAGTAGCATAATTTCAAAGTTATGGGTAGGAATAGGGGGAAGGGGGGGGGGGGGGGGGGGCGCAAAGTGAGTGATAAGGATTTTTAAAAATAACCTCTTAAATATTAGAACCTCTACTTACAAAACTTTTGTAATTGTACGCCTATGCCTTCCTGTACGACCTTGATCCTTTGGCTGCGCGCATGTTGCTTGGTTCTTGGCAGGGGTGTATCTAGGAGGGGGGCGCTGGGACCCCCCCGCTGAGTAAGTGTATAATGAATTTCTTTGTAAAAAGCTTTTAAACTTTTCATAACTCATGATTTGTCGTTAACTTCAATATTTTGTGAGATTTATGTACTTAAATTTATGACTTTGACGTAACTAATGAAAGCAAGCATGCTAGGAGAGAAATAAATGAACAAACCACTCATGGTTGCAAGTTTGCAATCTTGGTACCGGTTTACCGAAGTTGATATAAAAACTTAGCGTACAACCCGGCAGCACAAAAATGGAATAATTGGGTGATAGTTCAAGCCAGTTGTTCAAAAAGGACTTCAGACAAGTAGTTTATCACAAAAACTTTAGTACAGTAGAAGGTACAGAGGGCCTAAGCTACTGCATAACCGGGTATTAGTTTAGGCCAGAAGCTATATCCTAGCTGCTAGCAATCAAATATATAGCCGGCAAGCCAATTTACTAAGCTACCAGACCAATATTTAGCCTAGGATACCGGTATCAGATTGGTGAGGTGGCGAACTGAAATAAGTTCCCTACAAAATCTAAAAATATTTTTCTTTGCAAGTTGTAAGCGCAAGAAACAGGTTGTTTACGTGCTTTAAGGGACTGCAAGATTTTTAAAAGAAGCGTTAAGGCATATTTCAAACCTAATCAGCGTCGAAGTATGCATATGCTGATGACTTAGCATTGCTGTATGCTTCTCGAGATCGGAAGGCAGTGGAGGACACTCTAAGCCAAGACATGACTACACTTTCAGGTTATCTCCAGACTTGGAAGCTAAAGCTCAGCAATACGAAAACGGTGACGGCGGCTTGTTATCTTAAGAACAGAGAGGTCAAACGTAAGCTCAGTGTTTACAACAATGGCAATCTATTGCCACCCTGTCCAGTCCCAACGTATCTTGGGGTAAAGCTGAATAGGTCGCTTACTTTCCGTCACCATCTCGAGGCTTTGCACAAGAAACTCTTCACCAGAGTTGCGCTGTTGAGGCGACATGCGGAATTGGATGTGGTGCAGGTGCCAAGACATTGCTTATCTCTGTTCTTTCCTTGGTCTACTCTACCGCTGAGTACTGCGCAGCAGTTTGGTGTTGTAGTACGCCTATTCGCCTCATTGACAGCGTTCTCAATGATGCTTTGCGCATTGTCACTGGATGCTTGCCTCGCACACCAACGGAGGACTTGCCTGTCCTCGCAGGTATCCAGCCAGCTGAGCTCCGCCAATTAGGAGCGACACTTTTCTTGGCGAATCGTGCTATCCATGATCCCGACCATGTACTGCACAGACAGTTGGTTGGGCAGCAGGATGCGCACCTGGGGAGACTTAGATCAAGACGCCCATTTGTACCTGCTGCGTGGAAACTAACAGGTAGTTTGTCTAAACTGGACATCCGCGTGAAGCAGTGGACGAAACATAAATGGAACGCGGACTACTTGGAGAGTACTTCAAGGATTCGTGCTTTCATTCCCAGGGTCAGTTCCAGGCCACTTGGAATGAGTCTGCCCAGAACATCTTGGGTAAGGCTCAATCACCTGCGGACTGGTGTTGGACGTTTTCACTCGTCCATGTACAAATGGGGTCTCGCTCCATCACCGAATTGCGAATGTGGCACCACTGAGCAAACTGCAGGTCGCGTCATATCTTCTTGTCTCACACATCATGTACCAAGAGGAACACGAGGTCTGCAGGTTTTGGATGACGCAACTCGATGTTGGCTTAACACCATCACTGCCAACATCTAATCTGGGCAGCACAGCAGCCCGGAGTGGTAAAAGGATAGACCCTCGGCCTTGGCCTTGATTGAGTTTGGGTGCCTGACCAAACGACGACGATGAGCGTCGAAGTGCATACGGAAAATATTTTCGTTCTTGACTAAATAAAGATAATAATAAGGTTGTAGCCAGTTGCCACCTGGTGAGCTGTAGCGGTTTTATTATTTTATCCTCACGTATAGAATTTTCAATTACATACGTATAGCTCTAACCTTGGGAATTGATTTGGATATTTAATAAAGGACTAGTTGTTGTTATAATCACTAACTTGTTTTCATATCAGCACCTAAACATTGCGTCACAAAAACGGCCATTGTTAAAAATCTTTCTACTGCATAGCAACTTTCCGGTCACCCTGTATTTTTGTAGGCTATTTGGTTAGCCATTTTTGCAAAGAGCGGAATTGAAGTAGTGCGATTTTGGCTGCGCCTACACAACCCGGTTTCATACACAAGTTACATACAACATCACAATTCATATACAAACTCCAATCTGAAGATAGTGTTGCTTTAGCAGTCTATAGTTGACTAAACTAAAAGCACAAGCGTATTGAAAGGTCACCAAAACGAAAAATCGTAGGTGTAGCTTAGCAGTTTTAGTTCATTATTTTCTTCATAATTGAATAAGTGTGAATAAAACAGTATTTGAATAAGGTTAATGTACCGTATTGGTGTAATGTAAGACAATATAATTCCTTCGCACAAGAATAATTTGCTTTTAAGCTAATAGTAACGTTGGTGACCACTCTACTGTAGTATTAAAAGGGTATGGGCCTAAAAGAGTTTTGTGTGATTGCTCTTGCTGCCGTGCTATGGCAAAACGACAGTCTACCATGCTAATATTTTTTTAAAAAAAGCTGACGGAGCAAGTGCCTGATTCTTTGCATCCTGATTCGTTGCATTCTTTTTAGAATGCTCGTCAAGTAGGCCTGAGGCTACTGCCTACAATCCCTCATCTCCAATGCAATACCTCGAAAATTCTAGGCATATAGCACATCTTTCAATTCCTTTTTCATATGTTTGTTGGGAGTTATTATATAATGCCACTGTACAAATTTATTAAGCTAATACTGGTTGCACCAATTGATTTTTTCAGCGGGAGGAAATTATATGAGTGTAATTGATTGCTTGTGTGGTGTGTGTTTTGTTTTGATGTTTTTTGTAATATGGACTATTGGAGTCCGAAATAAATAAAGTGTAGCGTTAAACTGCAGCACTGAGCAAACGCAGAAAACTACCGAAGGCCTAGATACACAAATATAAAGAAAATTAAAGTATTAAATGGTGAAATGTAGGGAAACGCACAGATTGGAAGGCGAAGCCCTGCATAAGCTGATACAAGCAAAAACGTTTCAACAGTCTAAGTTTTTAATTGCGGCCCCCCTTCTTTGAAATTTCTGGATACGCCCATGCTTGGCATATACAGTATGCAGCTATGCAAAGATCAATCTAATTCGAAATGAAGCACTCACAGTTAACTAATTCTTAGACCTAACTAATTAGAGTTGCATACTGCTGGAAAGCTTATTTCCTAAGCTTTCAAGCAACACTAATTGTTAGCGTCTATCATAATTTTTCTATGTTGAATTGACCTGTTTACTTAGCTTACCGCTTTTTGGGGGTTGCCAAAAAGTTAGACTAAAGCTGTTAAAGTTCAACTGTTAGCATAAAAACAAATAGAAAAGATACATGTCATATATTATCGAAATTGGCGTGAAGTACCCCTTGAAAAATGTTAAAAATCAGTTAAGAGATAAGGCCACAAATTAGTTTTTGATTAAAAAATGATTTTATAAAAGTTTTGCAAATTTAAAAAAGTTGTCAAATGACGATCTCTGCTAGCGAAAAACTGTGTTCCTCCTTGGAATCTGCTTTCGTTCACGGTGGAGTCCACCCTTGTATCTCCATGCTCTCGCTCTGATCCTCCTCTCTCGCCAAGGTGCGGCTCTCGCCCACCTTGACTCTCTCCCCCCCCCCCCCCCCCCCGATGATCCGGTACTCTGGACTGACGGCTCTGATCCTTTTCCTTTTGGCAAGGGTGGCTCTGGCGTTCTTGCCAACTGCTCTCTCTGCGGCACTGAGGCCACTCTTTTCTTTTCAGCATGCCCAGTATGTTGAAGTTTTTCTGCTGAAGCCTGCGCCATTCTGCACGCTCTTTGCTGGTCTCGGCAGCACCAACAAGTCTGCCATTTCTCTTCTCTTTTCCTCCTGTTTGACTCTCATTCTGTCCTCGCCACCCTGTTCTCTCCTCCATCTTTCCTCTTATCTCAAACTCTGTGGCAGATCTAGCAGGAACTGTCTTCTCTCTCCTCCTGTTCTATCAGACTACAATGGGTCCCCGGACACTCGTTTCTCTCGGGAAGCGATGACGAGTTGGCCAGACGGGGAGTGCTACTTGCGCCCTCTGCAATCCCTTGTAGTCTCTCTCCTCTTATCTCTCGTATCCACTCTTGTCTTTTCTCGGACTGGAGTCTTGCAGTCTTATCTAAATTCTTTGACACACAGGTTCCCTCAATTTCCACCGAGAAACTTGTGCTCCCTCGTCATACTCGCTGTGTTCTCTCTCGTCTATGCTGCAACGGACACAGCCTTCTTTTAGGTTCTTATCTCTCTAGGATTGGCAGAATCGAGAACTCTTCTTGCAGCGCCTGCGGACACTCGTCTCAGGACACCTCTCATCTTGTTCTGCACTGTCCAGCTACGGACTCTATGCGCTGCTCACTCTTTGACGACTCTCTGTTTCTCTACGACCTCTGGTCCAGACCCTGGGGAGTTGCCCAACTTCTGGGGCTCCATGGTCATCCGCCATGCCCCCATCCCTCGTAAGGGGTCTGGTAATCAACAACAACAACAAAAACTGTGTTGATTTCACCATAAAGCATTATAATATTAGAACTTCAATCGTTGTAGAGTCTTTTTTTATCAAAAGCGCCTTGAAAAGATTTCCCAAAAAAGCTGTTAATCGTGTCTCTATGATCAGTATTTTTTGAAAAAACAATTCGACATTTAATCGTTAATTATGGCGTCATGTAAGATCCAAAAGAAGTGGAATTTGTTGAAATGCCTTTCGTTTAAGCTAAAAAACACTTTCTTTGGTCAAAAAAAGAAATACCTTTGATTATGATGTTACCATGGCGTCACAAACGTTTGGGCTCAGGCCAGGAAGGAGTACCACCGACGCAATCTTCTGTTTGAGGATGCTGTTGGAAAAGTGGACTGAAGGGCAGAAGGCAGTGCACTGTGCCTTTATTGACTTGGAGAAGGCATACGACAGGGTACCCAGAGAGGAACTGTGGGAATGCTTGCGGTTAGCTGAAACATCAGAGTGCTATGTAACGATTATTAAGGACATGTATGACGGAGCGACAACAACTGTGAGAAGTGCAGCAGGGTTGACTGAGGAATTCAAGGTAGGTGTTGGACTGCACCAAGGCTCAGCACTCGGCCCATTCCTTTTTGCCATCATCATGGACAAGCTGACGGAAGACATCAGGAAGAACGCACCATGGGATATGCTGTTTGCAGATGAAATAGTGCTGTCTAGGCAAAATTGCAGGGAGCTAGAAGATGATCTGGAGATGTGGAGAAATGCACTGGAGAGAAGAGGCCTGAAAGTGAGCCGGATCAAGACCGAGTATTTGAAGGCTGGGGATGTGGATCATGGACAAGAGTTGAAGCTGCAAGGAGAGAAGCTAAAGAGAGCAAAAAATTTCAAATATCTGAGTTCGACAGTTAGTAGCGATGGAAGATGTGAGGAGAAGGATCCAAGCAGGCTGGATGAGTAGGAAGAAGGGTGTCTGGAGTTCTATGCGACAGGAAGTTATCAGCAAGGGTTAAGGGTAAAATGTACAAGAGTGTTGTCAGACCAGCCATGCTTTATGAAATGGAAACGGTGGCAGTGACGGAAAGACAGGTGGGAAAAATGGAAGTTGCAGAGTTGAAAATGGTGAGATGGGCACTGGGAGTGACAAGAAAGGACAAGATAAGAAACGAATACGTGAGAGGGACTGCGAAAATCGCAAAGCTAGGAGACAAACTTCGGAATGCAAGGCTACGCTGGTATGGCCACGTGAAAAGGAAAAAAGAAGGCTACGTGGGAAAAACGATGATGGAGATGGCGGTGCCAGGTAGAAGGAAAAGAGGAAGACCAAGGAGAAGGTGGATAGATTTGGCAAGAGAAGACATGGAAAGGGTTGGAGCTAAGGAAGGAGATAAAGTCGACCGGGAGAAGTGGAAAATGCTTTCATGCTGTGGCAACCCCGAATAGGGAGAAGCCGAAAGAAGAAGAAGATGGCATCACAAACGTCATTATAATATTCACTCTGAGTGCCAATAAATCGTGTTAAATTTTATGCTCGTACGTTCAGTAGTCTCGGAGGAGCAAAAACACACGCACACACACACACACACACACACACAGACAAACAGTATAGATGATTGATATAATTGCTTTATAGTACAGATGACTCATAAATTACTTTCCAAAATTTTCAATGGAAAGCAAACGTTTTTAATAGTTTTGTTGAAACAATTTAGTCAACTGATGCTTAAAATATTACTGCTGCATTTTAGTGGATGCTTTCTGGTTTTCGTGCACTCTACAAGAAACTAAGCTTTATGTTTCAGAAGTAAAGAAAGATTTTGATCAATGATATGCTTAGTATGATCTTGTTGGCAGCAATCTTTTCTAGATCACTTTTACTAAGCTGATCAACTGCAGATCTCGCAAAATTCGATGATCTATAATCAATCCAAATCATTTGCTGTCAACATGGCTTCAGTATGTTGCCTCCACTCTTTGCCATTTTTTTTCTATACTTGTTCTAACACTGATTTTAATTGAGACCAGTTCTGCATGTTGTTCAAAAAATGTCTACACGCAAACCAAAAAATGACATCATTCTCTATGATACACCTGGACTTGAGAAAAAGATAAAAAATAAAATATCCATAATTAAATGAACCCCTGTAGTTCTGTAAGATGGTCTACAAAAATGAAGTCAGCTGGAGTTATTTTCTACACCAAGATTATTCAAGTAGCACAGTTTTTTCTAAAACAACCCGTTGTGATTCTCCTCTAGACACTACATGGTAAGCAGTCCAAAAGTTTTTAGCCATGTAAATTATGTTACACCACTACTCTGCCAGCTCTCAGTAAAAGCGTATCTACTTGTTACTTTTGCAAGGCTTTCAGTTTCAAAACCCATAAGCTACTTTGAGAGTACGGGTTTTGAATTTGCTCATGCTCAACGTTCACATTCCAGAAACATTATTTACTACTACAATGACCTCACGATAAATATCACAAAATATGAAATGGTGCAATTTGTTCTAAAATAAAATAACTATTGCTAAAACGCTTTTAAGCAGTTTCACATAACTACAGTAATTGCCACTGGTGGAGAATTATTGCTTGGAAATAGGTTTCCTTTGAAGATGAAAGGTAAAGTCTATCATTGTTGCGTAAGATCAGCAATACTATATGGAAGAGAGGCTTGGTGTTTAAAACAGAGCGAAAAAGCAATTTTAGGAAGAACAGAGAGCTATGGTGAGAGCCATGTGCGGTCAGAAAGTAGTAGACAGGAAGACGACTGAAGAACAGATGGACATGTTGGGGTTGAA